>BGPR01049292.1:361-10458 GCA_013235015.1 Araneus ventricosus
AAAAAAGACCGTGGAAGGATAGTGAATGATGAAATAATTTCCGTGTTTTAATCTTGGAAATGGCATTTGCAGAATGAATCTTAATGATGCGTGATGGTTTTTTTTGTTTGTAAGATTTTTTTTGAGGAATTTTATCTACTCTAGTCTTGTTAGTTATTAAATTGTCGGAATGGAATTGAAATGTTTCTTTGTTTTCTTAAGCTATAAAAAATGACGCCCGTACATGAAGAAGCTTCGATTTTAACTACAAGGATTTCAGTAAGTCATTTTTAAAAATCATTTTTAATTATTTTATATGCATATATATTAACGAAAGGTTTTTTCCTTTCTGATTTTCCTCATGATTACGGATGGCTGTTAACCTCTACAACTCCAAACAAATATATAAACTTCGCCCTCCTCTTCCCGTTTATAAATAAATTTGCTCTTTAAATAATGTGTAGTAAGTAAGTAATTGTCTGAGCTGCAGGAAAAAACAGCTCGAAGCGCTTTATCAACTGATATTTCGAGACTTGATCATAGGATTTTCAAAGCCATATTGAGATAATAGCATATGACTAACAAATGGGTTTTGTTTTTAATTTCATAAAAGCATAAAATTAACTGTAATAAAAAAATTGGTAAATGTCGCAGAAAAATTAAATTTTGACTTTTTTGCACCTGTGCATTTCCAATGGACAAGACACCGCAGATTAAAAGGATTGACAGTGCAGAAACCTGTTTCAAATTACCTCTCAAATATGATATAAAAATATATAGAGTCCATCTTTTCTATTTGTTGAAAGTTGAAAACTTTTCGTTTTAAAACCAAAAATGGTCTTTTTTTTCTTCCACCTCTGATTAAAGCCGCTAAAGCTACTCTCATTAGAACTGCTTTGCTATCCTATGGTTTAGTTTTTTAAGTTCAAAGTGGAAGATACCTTCCACATCCCACCAAAGAGTAAACACCTCATGAGAGTGAAGACCTTCTTTAGCTGGGCTGCAGTGTTTTTCTTTGATCTATTTCTCGTCTTCACTCACTATTCTGTTAAAAAAAGGTTCATTCCTTTGACATGGTAGCAAAGAAGAACACAGTTCACTCTCTGTGAGCGATTAGACTAGGAAAGTTTGTGAGAAACCCACTGATGTAATTTACAAACTTTACCGATCGCAAGTATGTGTCGATGAATGATTGAATAGCCCAAATCTAAATTTCCAGGCTAGTTCCTTAACAGTTACTATGGGAATTTGTTCCACCAAGGTTTACAGGACGTTCTCCTCCAGCTCTATAGATCTTTCAAGACAAAGTTCGTCTCCTACACCGTATTTTCAGACTCGGAATTTCTGGAATTAGAAATGACACTGGTTTATGCTTAATGTTGGATACCCATACAATGCATTAATATTCCTCGCGATTTCCATTCCGTTGTCGTTTTAATGGAAATCATAAAGAAAAAAGGTCGAATATACGTTTTTTGTCACTTCCATTATAACTTTGAAAACCAGCTGGAGTGGTCTCTTCTAAATGTTCTCGTTTACTTCCCTAAAAGGTGTCATTTCCCCTCTCCTCGCGGGGATAAAAAATTCGAAGCTACTGTAGCCCAGAATGCTATGACTATGCACTGGTTTCCTTCAGCGCGCGCCAAGACAAAAATGACCTTGAATCATAGTAAGAAAATTTAATATGCAATTTTAACGCCTTTTTTTCAACCGATTGAAACAAAAATTGGACACAAATCTACAATTAAGATTAGAAGCCCACATAGCAAATTTAAGTTTTCTGAGTCATTGTCTTACAGAGTTATAGCGTTTACAATCATGCGATTATACAGACCGACAGACAGTCAACCCTTTGAAGGATTTGGTCCAAAGTTTGATACGGACCTACATTTCTGATGATAAAACTGTGTACCAAATCTTATCCATTTAGCTATTCAAGTGTTTGAGTTATAGTGTTCACATGAAAGCGGACAGACAGACTTGCCGTGTACGTAATTTGTCCAAAGTTTAATAGAAACCTACAAATTATGTGTAAAGATTACATACCAAATTTTATCCCCGTAGCTCTAATAGTTTTCGAATTATCGTGTTCACAACAGACACAAAGACACACAGACAGACAGAACGCCGCCCCATGTCCCCGTGCCTGATACCAATACAGCATCCGTACCGGTTGGATTGACATGGGACAACACAGACAGACAGACATAATTCCAAAATTGCGTTTTTTTGGACTCAGAGAGATCTAAAACGTGGAGGTTAGTCAAAATCTCGAGTTCGAATTTTAAGACGATTACAATACTTTCTCTTTTTATACTTCGTATACGATAAAGTAAAAATAACTATTTAAATCGAGCTACACTCTTCAAAACTTGAATTAATACGAAGAAGGTAAAGTTTTTACCTGCTTTTATAGCTAGCTAAAGAAGGTGGTTTAGTCCTTCACATTCCGACTTTTATTTCAAGAAATAGAAAAAGAAACGCATTATTCGTGGAATGACCCAATAAATAGAGTTTGAAAGTTGAAATTACTGAATAATCAGCAGCCTGTTATGCAATGAATCGCAGTTGGGTCAACTGCGATTGACTGCAACTGTGTATTGCGTTTGAGAAAAGTAGTTAATCAATGTTTTATCTGCAAGTAATGCTGAGAATATGTAATAACCTGAAAGTAATTTTTAAGCTATCCATTTGTAGCTATTGCAAGATGTTAGTGCATCACTTACTATAGAAACTCACTATAGTACTATGCTCACTATAGAAATAAACCAAGAAATTTATACGAACGTAATTCGGAAAGGAAGTTCCGTTAGCGCTGGTACAACAAATACGGTAACAACTCCATTCCTTAAGCACTGTGGCACAGGTGTTCATTAAGTACTGAAGAGTGTAATTAAACGGTTGTGCTGCAGATAACTCGCACGCTAAAGCAATTCAAAATGAGCGCAGCAATAGAAAATCCAGCCAAATGTGAAGTTCGTGGAGCGAAGCGATTTCTACGTGCTAAAACTGTCTCGGCAGCTGCAGTTTATCGCGAACTGGGTATTGTTTATAGAGTCAGATGAGCTATCCACAAAAACATAGGAGCTTGCCGAGTTCCAGTGTGGTTTTGGTTCAGGATAATAATAATTAATGCCTGCACTCTACAGACGCACTCAAGAAAGGCAGGAGTTCTGTAGGGTTGCTTTTGATGATTCTCTCAGCAGCCTAAATTTGGCAACGAGTAACTACCACCTTTTCAAATACATGAAACAGTTGTTTGGATTGCGCCGTTTGGACGATGACAATAAGCGTTAGGACTAAAGCCTCAATTTGAATGACGATTATTTTTTAAAGTAACTATTGTAGTTTCCAAATATATATAATAAATTTTCTGTATAAACGAACGTTTGTCATTGATTACAAAACGGAGATTGCTTTCTGAATTACGTTCGTGCAACGTTGCGTAATAGTGTTCGAAAAAAGCAATTGCCCAAGAAAATTAAGGAATTAATTTATTTTGGGATGTTGGATGAAATTCCCTAAACATTCTTATGGTAAAATGATAATAAATTAACGAACGAATCAGGTAAAGAACATTGCGTTTTGAACGGCTCGTAATGATTATTACTAACGGCTTACTATTGATTATTACTAACTTTATTGATCTATTGAGGTATGCTGCTCTCGTGAATTAAAATTTATAGAAACGAAGAATATTCTATGAGTAGTTTTCTTTTAAATTTAGTCCAAAATTACGTCAAACAAAATACAAGAAAGAAATGGCTACATATTTCCTCAATAAGTATGAATTTTTATACATCTGTAGAAATATGACTGGTTAAAATGCATACACTGTTTACTTGCAAGAATATCTGACGACGGCATATCTGTTTTATGAATTTATATGAGTTCACGGAAAACTATCTGGAAAATTTAGGAACGCATTCATAGATATATCGTGAAAGGCAAGAAAAATTTACCAGCAAATTTGCATTCCCTTTTTAGAAAAACGTATTCTCAGAAATGTTTGAAATGTATGCATACGACTGGCAATCATATACTATGTTTCGTGTATTTTTAGTTTTTTGTGTTTTTAACATGACTCCCCTTCGTTACTTTACAAAATGCAAAACACTGAAGAATTTTCTTTCTTCCTTTTTTATTTATTGTCTTTGCTATTCATTTTTTTGCACGTTAAAAGCGTCGAATAAGGAATACAGTTTTTGAACCAAGCAAAATCACGTTCTGTGTAACCGGAAATACTTTAACAATTTTTCTAAATAAGCACAAAATTATTTTCCTAATTCTCTTATTGAGTTATTTTTTTTTTAACAAAGAGTGTTATTTCCACGCAATTTCTCTATCAAAAGGATTTCTCTATTGAATTAATTTCTCTATTATAATCTAGAAGATCATGGGGTTAAATTTAGAAAATAAGCTGGAATAAAAGCTATACATGTTTCTAGGTATTTCGTTCTATATCGATTTGTTGATTCCATGGCGTAGAAAGACAAACAAAGCAAATTACCAATTTCCACGATTCAGAACACTTAAAATGAATCTTTGAGGTTATGTTTCAATTTTAAAAAAATTCTTTTATTAAATACCATTTAATACAAGAATTTTCCCAACTTTAACTCAAATTTATAATCGCTAGTAACATATCGTACTTATTTTATAATTGAATGCTATTTAAAGTGTTCTTATAAATATTAAATAATTAATTGAATCAGGTTCCCGATATGTTTCTGAGTTAAGAGATTAAATAATTTAGTTATAATTCAAAATTTTCAATAATAAAGTGTTTGAAATAAAACAACAATTAAACGTCTGTTTTAATATTGTGTAGTAAAAACCAATAATAAAATACTTGTTTACTCAATATTTTAAAATTAACTTTTGATATATTTTGTTTTAAATATAAGAGAATATCAAAAGTTGTTGTCAATTGAAATCGGATTAATTACAGTTTGGGTATAATTTTTTTTTCAATCACGTGAATGTATCAAAAGTTGTTACCAATCGAGTTTAGTTGGTAAAAGCGTTCCAATCTAAATTTTGCTTGAACTCTAAGAATATATGAAAGTTATCAATTGGAATTAGTATTCAATAAATAATTCAAATTGGATCCATCTAACTGAAGAACATTAGACTTAATTTATTTTAGAATCTATTTTAAGACATTTTCATTATGATTATACATTTTAAAAATCAACTGAAAAGGTAATTCCATTAACATCTTCCTTTGTATGGACAACGGATACATACGAAGAAACTCTACATAAAATTGATTTATGTCATAATATCATCTTCCACTGGGGTAATACCAGTGAACGTTATGAGACATCTCATCGTCTCTCCTCCTGTGCTGAAGCTTTTATGAGCCATTAAATAACCCATGCAATCAAAAGATAAAACCGGCAAAGGTGTTTAAATACATTCTGAGATGAAAAAATTAAATAAAGTCTTTAGATGGTGCTATTTAGCCAATTTTCGCTCTTGTTGGCGCCGTAAATGTGTTTTATAGGGCCTTAATGTCATTTTTTTCAATGTGCTCGGTGATTCGAACTACTAGGTGGTAATTTTCCTAGAGATGCCTACACCTTAAACAGCATTTTCTATCTTTTTCATAGTTTATTAGACTGTATTTTTTTCTTTATTGTGAAGGATTGACCTACTTTACGCCAAATATTACGTCTATGGTTGCTAAGATCCTGTCTGAACACCTGAAGTATTAAATTAAAATTTTGTGGATAAGAAAAGGTAGCCGACAGAATTAAAAGAGTTCCACAGAGTGGCAAAAATTGCATACATAGTTTGAATAGCCGTTTCAATAATGATTAATAATATGCATTAAATTTTCATAACTCAAAATAATGAAAGCTTATGTATTATATTGTCAGTTTTTGGAATACATGGGAAAACTTGTGTAATATAATAATTTTGCAATTTCTACATTAATACCATGCTTTTTTAGAGATAAAATGTTCAATTAATAGTCTAACAAATGCTTGGAAACTAATAATTCTGATTTGAAAATTGAACAACACAATGTAAGGTGCAATCTGTACAGTGTTTTCTGTCAGCTGTGTGGAATTAATCGAAACCTTCTCATTTCAGAATACCTGGACCTATCCGAATTACAATGCATTATGCCTCATCTTGAATAGATTTTGGGGAATTTAGAATCGTACTTCTAGCAATATATACCGATTCATGAGGCACTATAGTGAAATGAAGACCTACCTCAATGGAATTCTAGAGAATATATTATTGGAGCGAAAAGGTCTCACTTAGTTACCTATCTACACGATCAGTGAATCCCCCCCCCGAGATGGAATTATTTTTGGGGGACACCTCAAATTTAAAATCTATAGCTTAAGATCAGCTACAGCCAAAGAGTTGAGAGTAGTCACAGAAAGAGAATACGGCCAAAAGACAATTGATATGCTAAAAGACATATGCAGTTCCATCGAGTGAAGTTATTTGGAGCTTCTGGACAATAACGCCCAACAGTTCCAACACTTAAAATAACTGAAAGTTCTATATTTATATAAATTAACTTGAGCTATGAAACGTTGTTGTATGTTACTAATTATGCATGTAATAGATATTCAAAGTGTGTACTCATTTTTCGGAACATCCAATATTTAGAAAAGAGCATAAAAGCAATTCTGGTGACTATATTTAAATGGAACGGATAATATTTTCCAGAAGCTTTATTCCATTTTTCATTAATTGCATTGATTTTTATAGTTTTTCTAGATTGCAACATTTTATAATAAAATAATTTCCAATGAAAACTTGTCAATAATTTCAACAGGGATTAGACATGCTGACCTATTTTGTAAGTCCGAATAGGTATGTGACTACAAACTACTGATTTATATAGCGTAGAAATAAAGTGCCTTGTTATTGTAAAGTAATCGCCTTTGTAAACTAGCATGTTTCCTCGCACTATTGGCTTTGAATATGGTGCGAAAAAATATTTCATTGTGCAAAACTTATCAGATGAAATAAAAAAAAATTCCTTCAGGGAGCTTGAGTCGTGAAAGATATTTAAAAAAAGCACATGATTTTCAACTGCAGGTAAGTGAAAATATACTTTGGAGTTAATGAAATAGATGTATCATAGAAGGCAAATTTCTATAACCATAGCTTTATCAGTGGAAAAAATTATATGATTAAATGATTTGGTGATATAATGTGATTTAGTTTGAATTTTATTACAACAATAGAAAGCATTGTTGCGAGTTATATTTATAAAATAACGTCAAACATTTATTAAAATTAGGGAAAACTTTTCACAACAACAAAGTTGGCATCATTCAAAAGAAAATTATTTAAAATTTAAAATGATGTAAAAATATTTTTTGTACATTAATATTTTTGGAAGTTATACCGGAAAAGCACCAAAATCTAGCCTATTTTTTAAGTAATTTAAAATTCTAATTAAAGTTTTGAAAATTCTCTTCAAGGTGCGCATTACCACATTAAAAACTATATTCATAGCAAATGTGATAACAATTTATTAATAGAGGTTGTGTATCAACTTCATGTTCCATTTGAAATTCTTTTCGTGTTTTCTATTTTTATTTTAACAAAGTTAAAGATGGCGAAGCATAAATTCCGATTTGGAGCTGAAATGTTTGAAATATCAGCGCGAATACCAAAATTATCATGTCTTGTATTAAAAAGATCTAGAATTGTATTTCACATATTTTTAACGATTTGTGAATATCAGAGTGAATAAAATTACTCTTCTAACAAAAAATTATATTTCTTTCTTTCAACTTCATGAATGTTAGCAACTGGACAGACAAAAATTTTTAGTTGAAATATATCTCAACAATAATTCATATCTAAATACGAATTTTATAAATGAAGTTTCTACTATTTCTCATTTAAATAGTATTTAGTGTTTTAATTTACAATAACAATTAATTAATGTAGCGTTACCATACATTAAAGTTCACTGTTTGCTCATGTCATACATCTAAACGTACAAATTTCCCATGTCGTTTATACTATTAATTGAGAAAATTTAATTTCTTCGCTATTTCAGAAGGAAGAATATTAGCAATATTCTGGCTTGTATACTTTCTTCTACTATCATCTTTTGCTTAATTTCACTTACCGTAAAAAATTGTGATCATCTCATCTCAATGAAATTATTTTATGTCACAGTCATTTAATGACAGTAGCTGTGCATGCTATCTAACCTTTAGTTGCACTTGAACTTACACTTGTTCTCACGCCAGATGAGACGGTTTCGTGGCCAAGTCTCTGCTTCATGATTGAAAGATCACGGGTTTGAGACCCGATTCATTGGAACTTCGCATGATGCTCGTGAAATTAATGGAAGGTCTACATCCTCCCAACTCTAATATGGAAGTTTGGAGAGTGGTTGTCATCCTTATCGTCTGACTACGATTCAAAATTGCTAAGTCCGTCCCAAAATAGCCTCATGTAGCTTCAAACCACGACGTTAACACAACTAAGCTAATTCAATAATATCCGCGATGGATTTCACAATTATATAGGCATGGGACATACAGAACAGAACGCCGTCCCTTACCCCCGTACCCGTGACCAGATCGGTCACTGAACGGTTTGATGGGCAAGACACGGGAATTTTATTTAAGGAAAAGAAAAACAAGATAAACAAAAAGACGGTAATATATACACTATGTACAGCACAGGCATTTTCACTGTTACACTATTAGTTCGTAATAGTCTTCTTTTCTTTGGATGTTGAAATACCTTTCTTTTATTTGGAGGTGGAATGTCCGGTGATTGAGCTACATAGTTCAGCTCGCTGGGATGTTGAAGGCTAGGGAGGCCGGAAAAGATCTCTGTTTTCGCTCATGAATTTGATGATCCCACGAATTTTCTGCCTGGAGAAGAGGTTATTAGCGACCCTTTTCAGCCATTCTTGTTCGAAGTTTGGCGCTGGCTTCCTCATATGCCAAGACACTGTATAGACACACTCCGTGGCATAGTGAAGTGCCGTGCCAATTCCACCACAACTGCAATAGTCGCTGTCAGACAGGTGAAATCTTTTGAGGTAGGCAGGGAAAGGTCCATGTTGAGAGAAGAAGATAACATCCTCTCTAATCCAGTTAGTGGGACGGAGACTAACTGAGGGCATGATGTTATAGATTTTCCTGCCTGTATCGCCATTCTTCCATGAGGTTTGCCACTCCTCAAGCATCCTCTTCCGGAGGAGGCCTTTTATGTACGGTTTAGGAAGCTTAGTATGTGAATAGGGTTGCCCATGTTGTGTTGCGTCTTTTGCCAGTTGGTCTGCTCTCTCATTGCCTATATTGCCTGCATGCGCTTTAACCCAAGAGACTTTTATTCTTGGATTTGAAAGGAGGATTTTGAAAATTTTTCTTGCTGTTGCGTTTGTGCTCTTTGAATTGGAGGATGCCATGATACTTGCTCTATTGTCTACGTGTATGTTAGAGGTATTGTGGTTTGGCAGATGAGATGCGTATATTACTGCTTCGTGAAGTGCAGTTAGTTCAGCTTGAAATACGGTGTTGTTGTCGTTGAGTTTAGCAGACCACTGGTAGGCCCAGATGTCATTGGTCAAGACGCAGAAGGCAGCTCCAACTCCGTGTTCGGTTTTCGAGCCATCTGTGAAAATATTTATAATGTCTTTTCGGGCTATATATGCTTCTCCGTCTTCAAAAGAGATTTGGTTCGGTTTGAGATGTTCTGAAGGATGAGTGGACCAGCCTGTTGCCTTCATCTCCAGATCATGCGGTTGGGTATCTGTAATGAAAGGGGGAAGAGGGATTTTTAGGCGATAAATTGAAGTAAACCTGGCTTCGAACTGTAATTGCATGTGTAGGGGAGGGATGCCGAGTATAGTTTGTAACGCTGCCGTTGGAGTGGTGCGATAAGCTCCCGATATATGGAGTAAGAATGGCCTTTGAATCGAAGAAAGTTTCCTCTTCATTTTGAATGTTGGATTTAGACACCAAGCTGAAGATCCGTGGGCCAGCATTCTCTCAATAACCGTTTTATAGAGAGTCCATCTGTGTATCTGAGAGATTCCCCAATTGCCACCTGCTATTCTTTTGAAGTTTTGCTGCATTTTGATGGCTTTCTCTCCTTGCTTATTAATG
>BGPR01049293.1:0-11341 GCA_013235015.1 Araneus ventricosus
TGTTGTATATTATTTTATATATAGGAATTTATTGAATATGTATATACCTGCTTTCGTACAGCACAATCTTTTGAATCTGTTTCTGTGATAGCTCCAAAATGTGAAATATTTAACTGTATTTATGGGGGAGGCTCCTGATGCTTTCACTATATAAAAAACGGCCCTTTTCAGGGCCAAAAAATTTTATTCCTTCTTTATTAAGGTGAATGCATTAAAAGGAAATCAGCTTTACTTTGCAAGTTTTATTTGAAGAAAAATATGTTTTTTGAGGCTAAGAAATTTTATTCTGTGCCGATTTAAGTTAAAGCATCAGAAGCAAAATAAAGCTGATTCATATATATATATGAAGATTTTAGAATAGCTTCTAGGACACACAATGTCTTCATTATAGCGAGCGAAGCGAGCAAGGTTTGCGTAGCAAACCTGGGAGGATTGCGTTGCAATCCTCCTGGGGGTTGGCGAGCTTTAGCGAGCAGGGGGCAGAGCCCCCTAGTTTATATAAAATCCTGTAGTTGTATTTTGCATCTACAATGTAAATTTTAAAAAAACTTTAAAAATTGCACAAACAACTTCTTATTGCAATATAAAAATCAGCTTTAAGCCTAAAATTATTTTAAAATTTACTTGAACGATGATTAAAAATAATCAGCTGAATATTTTTCTTGTACAGTGGAACCTCGCTTAACGAGCATAATTCTTTCCAGAAGCTTATTCGCAGAGTAGGCCCGAGGTAATTTTAATAACCGGACAAAGCAACAGTATGGAACCACCCAAACACACATAACCAAAGTATTTTTTAAAAATTATATTATGTCGTTATTCTAAATGCGAAACACATTTCTACATATAAATATGCATGTTTAATCTGCAAATATGACTAAATAAGATTGTGATGAGAAATTTTGATCTACAGATATATTTAAGATTATTTAGGTCTTATTGAAACTAAAATAATAAATTCAACAAATTTATTTTAAAAATAGTTGACTTTATTTTAAAACAGTATTATAAGTTATATTCAAAAACTAACTTTTCTTGCATTTATCCGCAATATTTCTTCTCAATTTCAATGTTCTACAAAAGGTCCCGTTCAATTGTCATGGTTGCTAAGCCATATTCACTCTTGGGACAAGGTAGATTGCAAATACGTTTTGATAAGTTTCAGTTTAAAAAAACTTCTCTCGCCAGCAGTTACAGTTACTAGGAAAGTCAGAAAAATACTCAAATCTACTGAAATATTTCAAAAATTTGCAGCAACCCTGCTCATATTGAAGTAAATTAGAATCTCCAACAGCTGATCAATTCGTCTGGTAGTAGAATTAACATAACTAATATTTCTTGGTGAAGTTGTAAACCATCTACCTCATTATGATCGTCGTCACTGAAGGCGAAATAAAGGCCGTTGAACATACCTAAAATTTTATCCTGTTTCGGTTTCTTGATGTTAGATAAAAACCAATTTTTTTCATATATAGCGTTTTGTTCTTAAAAGCGTTCCTGAAAATAGTTGATTGTGACATCCAGAATAAAAAATATAAAAGCAAAATCGAAGCTATGCTTGAATCTCCTTCGGAGGAGCTTCGTCTAGAGATTCATAACCATATTGCTTCTTCTTCAGTGGTCTAACTTCTAGTTCTTGAAATTCCGATTCAGTCTCAATACTGTTACAGAGGTCATGTGCAGCAACCAGAATTTGTTGAATTCCCTTGTCTGATCTCATTTCTGTCATAGCTTGCCTTGTTTTGACTATCATTTCGACAGCACAGAACACATCTATATTTTCACTTTAGTTTTCTATATCTCACTATACAGGGTTCCCACTTATATCCGTTACACCCCCTTAACTTCTAAACTGTGACAGATTAGGCCAAAAAGTTGGTGTCTAGGTATAGTGAAAAGGCTATGAGCTAATAGATGAGACAATTTACAACGCCATCTTTCGGTAAATTTTGGAATTAGCGGTCATATCTCGTAAACGGTGACAGATACGAGAAAAAAATCAATTAAAAAGTTGTAGAGCACTCTCGATTTAGTACGGAAAGATACCTTGCGCACATTAATAGTCAAAACAAAATGCAAAAAAATGAAAATTTGTTTGGTCCCCATTTCGAAAATTGTCATGTCATCATAAAGAGTAGAAGAAAGAAACTGAGACAGTCCCTGTCTTCTGTATCATTTATTTATATTGTTGAAAATGCTCTTCGTTAGCCACTATACACATTTGCACTCTGGACTGGATTTCTCGCTGCACATTGTGCAACATGGCAGGTGTTACGGAGGCACAAACATCAGTAATGCGCCGTTGAAGATCCTGCGATGTTGGCGGAGGGGTCGCATATACCTGCGCTTTTATGTGTCCCCATAAGAAGAAGTCCAATGGGTTCAAGTCAGGTGAGCGTCTTGGCCACTCTACGAAACCACCATACCCGATGACTTGATTCTGGAATGTCTCCATTAGGTACTGCTTAACGTTTGAAATCTTATGCGGAGGGGCGCGGTCATGTTGGAACCATGCATTTTGGAGTTGATGCAACGGTAGATTTGCAACAAAGTCGGTTATTACATCCTGCAGAAGCTCCAAGTATCGTTGTCCCGCTAACGTTCCCTCATAAAATACTGGTCCAATGAGCCTGTAATTAAAAATCCCGCACCAAACATTAATCGACCAGCGTAGTTGATGTCGAATTTCGACAGCATATCTCGGTTTTTCCAGAGACTGGGTATGAACGTTCTGTCTATTAAACATTCCGTTACGCAAAACACATGCCTCATCCGTCCATATTATGTCTGCCAGGAATGTTGGGTGGTCCTCTAAGTTATTCATCGCAAAGTTGCACCACGTGTAACGTCTCTCATCATCTCTTGGCAGCAATCCCTGCACAGGTGTGGATCGGTATGGATGAGCACCTGATTCATTCAGGTTTGTCCAAACGCGGATTTTGAGAGGCCACAATTTTCACTGGTCATTTTTGTGCTGCTCTGAGGATGGGCGAGAGCGTGTGCTAGCACATCTTCAGGTTGCAGTTTGCGTCCTAGATTACACGGTCTATGAACTCGAGGTCGGCTGGTCACACAACCCGTTTCCCTTAAACGTTTTACAACTTTTAAGATGGTCTGCCGTGTAGGATGCGGGCTTTCAGGCAAACGTTCACGATACAGCCTTGCAGCTTATTTTTCCTTACGCCAACATTTACCGTAAATTAACAACATCTCGCAATACTCGTTACTGCCAAATTTTGCCATAACCCTCAGCTTTAACGTACAACCCAGCAGAAACATCCTTTTTATAGCAGTCTCTGGTGAACTGGTATGACATTCCATTCTCATTCGCATAATACACGAAATACATGTGGTTTTTATACCAGACATGGTTGAGTTGAGTTGTGTGTTTGGAGAGACGATTTTGCAAGATCACCAGAAAGTTTTCATGGTTTGTAGAGACATTCAGTAACACACGCAACCGGTGGGGACAAAAACATGGTCCTCATGCATGCAAATCGTCTGCGCCACAACACAGGCTGGTATTTAGTCCGTGAGGTGGTGTTTTCTCGATTCGCTCGTGTTTCACGACGCCATAGTGTTGAAAATAACAATCAAACAAATGTTCATTTTTTACATTCTGTTTTGAGTATTAATGTGCGCAAAGTATCTTTTCGTACTACATCGAGAGTACTCTACAACTTTCCCGTATCTTCCACCGTTTACGAGATAGGACAGCTAATTCCAAAATTTGCCTCTTGATGACGTTGTAAGTTGTCTCATTGAGTAGCGCATGGCCTTCTTACTATACCTAGACACCAGCTTTATGGTCTAAGCTGTCACTGTTTAGAAGTTAAGGGGCTTGTAACGGATATAAGTGGTAACCCTGTATATCTTACTTATGTCATATACTTTGAAGAAAACTGAGTCCTAAATGACAAGACTAGCAACAAACTGAAAACTTTTTACTTCCTTCGATAAACTAAAGACAAGGGTTTGGCTAACGCATGAGTTCTTTTATCTAGCGATAATTCCAGCAGAGTGGCAGCGTTTGACTTAAGGGCTTGTCCGTTATACTGGGTACATGTTTTTAAAGACTCTCCAACGATGAGTTTCGGATGCAAAGAAGTTGTAAATTTGCTATAAAATACTAAGGAATTCCACGGCGTCCAGACAGGGTTGTGGAGCTTCGATAAGAACTCAGTTTAGAGAGTGGGTAGTACATGAAATATAAAATGCCCGAGGGTTGATCTTTAGGATTCTGATCTGACACCTGTATTTTTTCCTGTCACATCATAGCTTTGGGCAAGCATATTTTTCAGTAAATTTTTCATCTCCTCCAGCTATATTAAAAGTTTCTTGATTAAAGCATCGCCTATTGCAATGGATCCCAAAAAGTGCTCTTTCATGCAACGTCCTGCGCCTGTAATGCACCATGCAAATATTATAACAAATGTCATCAGCAAAAAGTTACTTAATTCAGCTGTGCAGTCTAAACGTTTGGAGTAATATTCCCATTTTGAAGCTTCCTTCAAAATTTGTTCTCGATTTTGGATCCAAGTAGCCCAATGGTTTCATTTTTCATAGCTTTTCTCGGTAATGAATATATGATTCATTTGACGCCGCTCTTCTCAAATGGTCAGCACTAACGACGCAAAATTTTCCAATGAATGCAAGTAGCTTTAAACAGTTTCCACTGTTTTTACCATATAGTGTATCTTTCTTTCCTATTTTTCTTTTGGAAACACACCCACGTATTCTAAAATTTTGAACACTTCTCTCCAATGTCCAACCTTCATTTTGGTTTCTTTCTGATTTTTAGAATTTACAGTCCTTCCTAATCTTATTCTCTTACTGAACTCCAAGCAAAGCTCGTAAGCTTTGATATGATTTGAAGATTTCTTATGTGCTGAACACTGTTCGTACATGTGTGTAAAATCATAAACCCCGATGCTGACGCTAATTACATTTGTACAAAATCAGAAAAGAGGCAGCAGAAACCAAAAATTGCAAATGCGCAAAGCTGTTTGTAGAACCCTGTCCTTACCCAATGTCGTAAATTAACCGCCGACTTAGCACTGCGATGTACGACGAGTAGATTTTGAGGTGCGTGCCCCAGAGTCTTGAGGCACGAAGCGAGCGTCATCAGCGCCTGTGCGAAAACCCACCAGTCGTAGTGGGGCGTTTAGTACATCTCATATGTCTTGATGATATTATTCAGAATAAGAGAAGTGGCAACCAATTCTGAAGGGAAATTATTTGCCATTTTTTCGGAGCTCTCTTGTCTGTTAAACGATTTTTTTTTCTCCTTCACGCTCTCACTTTGGCGCCACCTAGGATTTTTCGCCACGGGCCAAAAAATTTACAAACCCTACTTTGATACACCAAATGCAGGAAATGAGGCAATATAATTGGATCGTTTCACCGAGAGCCGGTAACGTCATAAAATTGCTTGGACTTCGCGCATTTCGAACTATGATGCAAACGTACTTCGCAATTTTATGTAGTCTAATGATTATTTCCTTTTTCTTTTTACTCACGAATAAGATGGGTTTGGCTGAGAGCAAATTCGCTTGAATATTACTATTTGAGAAATGCCAATTCGCACAAGTACCAAATGGAACACCAGAAAATCATCTCCAACAGAAGAAAGATTTGATTGCTGGTAAGTTTTGTTTCGAATGTAATCTTAGTTTTTCCTCTTTAAAGAGAATCTTCTTCAGTTCTAGTAATATATATATGTAGTATTCCCATAACCAACTCTAACTAAAGTGCTTTTTAATGCTATTAATTGTAGAAAAAATTCATATTCATTCATTATTCATTCTTTCTTAGAAAATGAATTAAATAATAATAAAAAACAACTATATCTTTTAGTAAGTTTATAAGATTGTTTTCACAAATTATGTTTGTTATATTTTTTATTGTGTTATGTGGTTATGCATTATTCCAAGAATTCAAAGATGTAATAATAAAAATGTTAATTCTTTCATAATTACTGATGTAATTTATTAACTCTAAACAAAAATGACTAAAAAAATGCAAAGAAATCAAAATATTCTATATAAATATATAAAAATATTATAATATAAATATTTTGCTTAAAAATAATTTATTTAGATAAGACTTGCATAATGAAAAATAGTATAATTTTCATTTTTACTTTGTATTGAACAAATGTTTTACTAAGACAAATGTTAATTTTCAGAAGAATTTAATTTTAATATAATCTGATTTATATTGCCAGTTTCTTCATTTTGGGCCTCAAAATGGACATAGCATGCTTGAAGTATATATAAGTTTTTAAAAAATCTTATCTTTAAATTTAAGAAAGAAAAATCATTCATGGCTGTTATATGTCTTCTTTTTATTAAATCAGTTTCTCATTTAATTCCAGGATTCCATACCTGTTTATAGAGTAAAGAGTAATTAAATTTCATATATTTATTAAAATGTGCAGATAAAGAATGCCCTTTGTAGATGTTTAATTTTTATTATTAATGGGGAAGTTAGGCATGATTTATATGTGAGGAATTAATAAATTTTGATTAAGATTGGTTAGCAACTATTTTCTGTTTAAAATTCATATGCATAAATTTTATTTGGACCGCTGTAGAGAGTGTTGAAAGAAGAGAAATCTTGATCAAGGAAACAGCTTGCAATTATTAAGTGAGAATTATTTGCAGGGTATATATGGTTCACAATCTTCTATATAAGTTTAACTCAATTAGGCCTTCAAATTAAAGTAGCAGATCTCAATTTCCTATGTTTAAGAGAGTCGGTAGACACCCGACCACTCCCTCTCCTCCTACAAGCAGTGCACTATCAATGCCAGAAAAATTCATTTCTCATGGACCGTCATGTATTTGAAGCAAGCTTTTTTCCTAGTTTAACTGAAACAAGCCTTCAAATTAAAATCGTAAATCTCGAACCATGCATTGAAGGCAAAATAGATACATAAAACTTTCTTTCACATATAGAGTAGCTGGTTTTTAGTATTACGGACACTACAGTTTAATTAATTAATTTAGCCTTTAGAATATCATCAGTAATGGAAACAAAATAATTAACACAAGTTTTTATGAAAAAATGTGAATTTGAATGAGTCATCCAATTATTTTATGCAGCATAAAAAATACTTACGTTCATACGAAATTGATTTTCCATTTACGTTATTTTTTCAAAGATAGCAAATGTTAAAAATTACATTAAATAAAATCGATTTCAAGAACGTGTTTTCTTAACAAAATAAAGGATCTCAGAAATGTCATACTTAAAATAAAATGCGTTTGCTCAGTAATAAAGAAAATAACATAGCACAAACTTTTATGCGCATAAACATTTAATTCGAATCCCCAGTATAAAAATGGTTTCAAAAGCGTCGGGTCCGTCAGTCTAAATCAGAGCAAGATGGAAAGCAAGATGAGCATAGCGGTTTTGTGCTTCTTAGGTTTGTTTGTTGTCGTTCAGGGATTGTCACTTGAAACAAAAATCTTGGTAAAGTATGAGAAATGCTGGAATTACGCTATTTGCCTTTCAAGTAAGTCTATGAAATTTTGAAGAAAATGTATGAATAAAGTAATGGAAAAATTATTGATTAAAAATGAAATCAGATCTTTAATCTATTATCAATATTTTTAGTGGATTTTTTTTGTTATAATTTTTTGTCGGAAACGAAAGCTGATCGTAGAATTGTTTGCAATTCATTCCAATTTTTTTACGGAATTTATTGTTGCTCCTTATTGTCAAAAATAGATTCAGTTCGCAGAATTGGTTTAAATTTATTAAATAATATTTTTAATATAAATATATTATTCTTAGTTATTTTTAAAATTTAAATTCGATTGCAATTTAATAGTTCATTTAATTTTTCTTAACTGGCAAAATTATTAAAAGTTATAAATGTTAAACCATCTTTTTTAATCAGGCAGAAGAAAAAAATTTAGAATTGTTGTGCAATTTCTTAAATTTGCATATGTTGTAATTCTTGTCAGGGAAATTAAGTTTGTCCGTCATGTGCCAATTCAAATTTTCGTAATCTATTTTTTTATTTGTTACTCTTAGAAAATAGTTATTGATAGAAATAATCTAAATACTATAGAGCGGAATTTGTTTGATGAAATTAATTAAAAGATTACTTTTATATAACGGTCAAGATTTTCAAACATATATATTTAAAATTTTGACCGGTTTTAACACTGTCAAATTCAGAAGTATTTTAAATGTGTTTCGGTATTTTATATTAAGATATTAATTTTAAGTCTTATACAAATTGCATTATAAAAATTCTTTTATTAATGTTTATTATTTATCCTTCCCTTGCCTAAACAACTATGATATCAAATTCTACTAAAAGTACATGACATCCCAGCTAAAACAATTCTGCAAAAAATCTTTTAAAAAATCTGCAGAAAATCTGAAGGT
Organism: Araneus ventricosus; assembly: GCA_013235015.1. Classification (NCBI taxonomy): domain Eukaryota; kingdom Metazoa; phylum Arthropoda; class Arachnida; order Araneae; family Araneidae; genus Araneus; species Araneus ventricosus. Next base: position 8,404 of record BGPR01049293.1, read on the forward strand.
ATTTGGAACATGTTTTCTTGTGATTTTCTGTAGAATAAAATGTAGAATAGCTGAAGAAAACTATGTTCCAAATACCTTCAGATTTTCTGCACTCAAAACTTAATTATTAATTTCAATTCATTTATTAGTTTGGGATGACTCGCAAATGAGTCAAAAGAACTGTGCTATGCGGAATTAGTGTAATCTTTTTACACTCTTTTTATTACCCACCTTTTCAATACTCTCTAGATCATTTGGCCACAGTGAAAGAAAATCCTAGAAAATAGTAAATGGCATTTTGCACTAAAAAAAAGAAGACAAGTGATTCGAGTTCTTGACTAATTAAAATTTTAAAAAATATTGCCAACATTAACAATGACTTATTCATGGTTATGTGAAACAATACAAGAAAATAACAAACAAGATTTTGTTGATGAAGTTCGATAAGAGAACTTCTAATAAAACAAATTTCCATACATATTATAACATTGTTAAAATTGCTGCAGTCTTTCTAAAAATGAAATATAAGCGCTACCAAAAAAAATCAAAGAAACTTTCAAAACATTTCTCTATCAAATGTATAGAATTTAGAAAGAAACAAATCACGATGACATTGTACATTTTAAAAAAATTTCTCCCGTGAGCTCTAGTGGTTAGCAACGGCTAGCTAGCTTACAATTCCATCATTTGCACGATGGAGAAAGATCGAAATTCAAATAATTAGGTCTAAGCATTCGCTGAACATTCATGATCGTTACTGGACAATGTTCGTGAATTCTTTAACGTTCTAAAGCAATTGGTCGCAGTTTCCACATACAGATCTATTGCAAAATTTAATTCGTCTTCTTCCAGAATACTGATAAAATTTGGAGAAAAATCAACAATGCTACGAGTAATTACTTCATGCTTCTATATATATACACGCAAAAGTTATTCTGAAGAAAAATATACAATGACTACGAGTAACTACCTCATTCTTGTATATATACTCGTAATTGTTATTCATTTAACTTTACTCACTATTAGCTGTTGCTTGAAAAAACCATCATTGCTCAGTCATCTTTGTCTCAGTATATATGAACTGAATTTCATAGGTTGCTCCATCTAAAACTGTTGCTGTAGCTTCCCTTCTCGAATCATCGGTATGTCTGCAAGGAAGAGAGCCGAATATAAGAATACCGGCACCCCGAACCCCGCAGACGCACTACCTTCCTTCCGGTGACAGAAAAGCGAATAAAACTGACACAAAAGAAAATCTCCCACTCAGGGGACGCCGGGACCTGAGTACACCAAAAAGCTTCCGCCGTTTAGATGGCTAGCATATAGTTCGGTGCAAGAAAAAGTATTTAAAACTGATGAAACACTGAACCATTAAACAAATTGCATAAAAAGCTAAAGCCATTAACAATTCAGTTAATCATTACAAAAAGGGAATAATTAATTGAGAAATATAACAAAACTTTTTAAAATCCGTTGAAAAGTTAAGAGTTGCCACAAGACATGAAAGAAACTTTAGTAGCGAAAATACGGAATATATTTAAATAGCACTGTTAAAGCCGAAAAGGTTGTTATTGCTAAATAATTGCAATCTCACATAATTTAATCAAGTTTATTTGTACGATGTCGATGCAGATTGTGACAAAACTTCAAACTCATCCTTGCCGGCGATCGAACCCGCGTTCATAGTGACGGCAAGCAGGAGCACTAACCACATGACCATACCGGACTACACAAAATGGGTGTAAAATAATCTATTTGAGTTTTAACGTCACCATAGCTCTAGCGGCGACATCTAGTGGTGTGAAAATCAACCATGGTCAGAACACGTGCTTCAAAGTCGTAGAGATGAGTAATAGAAGAGATTAGTAATATTTTGTTCAATAATTTAGATTCTCTGTTTCAATAATTTAGATTCTCTGTTTCAATAAATTCGTTTTCATCTTTTTTCATTCTGATAAGCTTTCACTGCACACAAAGAGCGCAAGCTCCACTTTTCCCTTCTTTTCGGAGAAAAATAGCTAGCAGAAAGACAGTTGGAAAACTAATTGGAAATTAATTAAATTAGGGGTGAAAGGTTTAAAATGATAAAACCTCAAATATTTATTTTAAAGATTAATTTAGAATTCATTTTTTCAGTCGCATATTTAAAAAATTTATTGCCTAATAAAATTTTCGATTGTGAATTTTTTTCTGCTGATGCATTCCTTTTCTATATAAGTATATGGTTGATAGGACTAATTGAAAAAGGAACTGATGAAACTCTTGTCTGCTGTAAAATTAACCATTAATGATAATTACATTCAAATTTTGTTTTATATCCTTTGGAAAATGAAGCTGCAATATTAGAGAATATGGTGCAAAATATGCATTTATATATATATATATAGAAAAATGCAGATATTAAGAAATTATGTTAAATCTTCAAAAAATCAACAGATTATTGGTCAAGTTCAATTACTTTGTGAAAATCTGCTAAATAATTGCAAATTGAATTGAAGACAAAATCTAGATTTTTGGCTGCCTTACAAAAATCTGCAGAATATTTTGAAAAAAATATAATAAGAAATTTTTGCAGATTTTATGCAGATTAAATTGAAAAAATACAGATTTCTTTTTCTGTCTTCAAAATATCTGCGGAGATCTACAAAACACTTCAAAAAAAGTTTTTTCTGCAAATTTTCTGCAGATTTTTCTGCTGGGATATTGTTTAAAATTAATAATGCAAGATTTTTTTTATTTCTTATGCCGTCTCCATACATAACTGAATTTTAGGATACTGCTTTCGCCACTTGCATATTCTAAATAAGTTAAATTAATTGGAATTTACTTTGGTATCTCAATTTGCATTTATATTTTCTAAAATAAAACCATCAAATCGTAAAAATTCGTTGAAAATCAAAATGGAAAAATAAACCATCAGCGCATTCTTTCAAAAATGCGATATATGTACCTATGCTGT
>BGPR01049294.1:0-11341 GCA_013235015.1 Araneus ventricosus
TTTTTAACATAATTACAATAACAATTAATAGAAACTATCCAGCAAAAAAATAAGTACAAATGACATTATCCAGAAAAAAAATCATTGTTAGAAATTTTCATTGGGATCAATAAAAGTATTCATTTTTTCAAACAACTATTTAACATTAATTAAAGGGTTATGAAAGTTACACAACATGCAAGTAATAAAAAAAAATAGAATTTAAATTGTGTAAACTTGTATAGGGGATAGGTCCCTCAAAATATTTGTATATTTTGATTCGGGATATAGTCCTTTCTACTGTTACTTGAACATTTGATATCTTGCAGTTTTCAATTCTATCAGATGCATCAAACTGTGTACAATCCTTTAAAAATTTAGGCATTTCAATTTACAACTTATTTTTTGCAACTCTTGTTCAACAACTTTTGATTTCGAAGGAAATATATGTAACAGTTTAAGCTTTTCATAAAGAACTGTCATTGCGAAAGTAAAATATCTTGAAACTGTCGAATCAGAAATTTGAAATAAAACGGATAAAAATTGATTTGAAATTCTAGTTCTTAATTTTACAAGAAACATGAAAAAGAGATCAACAGGTCGCTTACAGAAATTTCCCGCTTGAAGGTCCTCTTCATCATTCAAAAAAGAATAAATACAAGAAAACTTTTCTATTGTGAAACCTGTTAGTGCCTTCATATTAGTGTCATTCGATATATTCTCTGGGATGAAGGCCTTTTTTCCCAAGAGAATCTTGAAATTCTTTAAGCTCATCTTTTAGCTTATTCATCCTGTCCATAACATCGGAAAAAGTCTCAGTCTGTAATGAAACAGAGTGCATTTCACTGTAATCAGAATTTATGTAAGTTCTTTCAATAATTAATTCTTTTATATTTACATATTAAATTTACATGAATCCGCGGAATTGGATTCGTGAATCGGAATTGGATTCACTACTGATTCTGAGGATTCGGAATTACTGATTCCCATTCAGAATCACTGATTCCGATCCCTAATTTTAGAAGAGGATTTGTGTCGTTCTGGAATGAACGATACATCATTTGGAGGGGGCATGGTTGCCTTGCTTCGCGTAAACTCGAAACTCTGTACAAGACAATCTGTTACCGTTACGTCATTTGGGGTGAAAGGAGAAGAATATTGCTTTTGCAATGCAGGTCTTATCTAGTATTGGATAGCCATGTTTGTTTTGTAGATAAGATTCTTCGCGAGGAGATGCCGTTAAGAGTCGGTTGATTTGAATGAAAGCAATCGATGCGGATCAAGTGTAAGCATGTTTAATATTTATACCTGACAAAAGCATGAGTTCAACTTATTTAATGTTATAACAGTGTATGATACCAGATAAGTGGCAACGGTCTGATGTTGACTTACTTTGAATTTAATTTAAAATGAGAGATAAGATGAGTACGAGTACGGTTGAACGATGTTACGATGTACGCAGATACGAAGTGTAATAGTTGTGCTTTTGTGTTCTAATAAATATTTGCTTAGTCTTAGAAAAAGTCTTATGAATGTCAATAGAGAAGCCAATAGAAATCAGAAGTGGGATGAATTATAAACATGTGACTGAAAATCTCATCGACAGTTAAGTAAGACCCAGATAGCACGTACGTTTGCAGCAAGTTTGATTTTTACTTAATATTACCTTGTCATGGCAAATTTGACGCGTCAAGCTTGAAGCGAAACTGTGGCAAACTAACAATGCAGAATCGCCACCCTCGCTTGCAAAACGAGTTTGCCACAAGTTCGACGTGACAACTAGCGCCACCCCTCCTTGCAATGCAAGCTTGCTGTGAGTTTGCAAAACAAGCTTGCTGCAAAGTAGCACAATAACAGATAATTATCTTTGTCTCTGTTTTAAAAAACATCCGATTTTTAATAGCATCTCCTAGACCTTCTTTTTATTAATTCAATAAATCAATGATAATTTGTGAAAAAACTAACTTTTTTATAAAAAAAATTGAAACTTTTTCCATCTTTTTACTAAATATAGAACTCGCACTTTAAAGAAAACTATATCGTCTATTCTGAATGTTGAAATTTTAACGTTTATAAACAAAATTAAACCTAAAAGACAGTCATTGTTTGTTGAAAAATTGTCCCATTTTAAAAGTAATTACTTTTGAACCCTAATTTCATAATTTATTCTACTATCAAAACGTAGTTATTAGCGAAAATCGCTCTCTCTTTGATTTCAAATCATGTTCTCAACACAAAATTTAAAAATTAATGAAATCAAGAAAAGAGCTTAAAATAAATCGTATACGAATCGAATCGAACGATGCATTAGCGAAATCTATCTTCTCCTCTCCGAGTTTATCTGGCCGAATGGTTAGAGCGTCAGCTTAGCAAGCGCTAGGTCGCGAGTTCTAATCCGAGGCTGTGTTCATACTCAGCTTAGCAAGCGCTAGGTCGCGAGTTCTAATCCGAGGCTGTGTTCATACTCGGTTTTTGCTATGTTTGCAATGAGTTTGACGTGGCAAGCTTGCTGCGAGTTCGTCGCGTGGTGCCTTCGAAGCTTGCCTTTACTTGCTGCAAGCTTGTTTCACACTTGCACTCTTGTCGTGTCAACCTTGCTGCAGATTTGCAGTGCAAGTTTGCTGCAAACTAAAATTGCTCTCTGGGGATAGAAAGAGTTTCAATCTCAAAGTGCGTTACGAAATTGTTTTTTTGTCGTTATTTGTAAAGAAAAGTGTAGTAAAGTGCGAAAATGTCTATTTTCGCTGGAGCAAAGAAATGCGACTTAAAGATATTGGCTGAGGAGCTTCGAGAAACGGTCGATGACAGTCATAAATTAAAAGTTTTGAAAAAGATGATTTTGACGAGCAAAGAGTACGATGAAGAATGCGCCAAGGAATGGTTGAATACGATAATAAATGAAAGTAAAGAAAGAGAAGAAAATGAACGAAGAAATGAAGAAATTTAAATTGAAGAACGGAAACGCCAAGAATGAATTCAGGAACGTAGGCGTCAAGAAAAAATTGCAGAACGGACACTTGAAGAAGAAATTCAAATTGCAGAACGGAAACGTGAAGAAAAAAATTCAAATTGCAGAACGAAAACGTCAAGAAGAGATTGAAGAACGAAGACACCAAGAAGAAATTGAACTAAGAAAATTAAAACACGAAGAACAGAAGCGAAAGGAAGAATTCGAAGAACCGAAGCGAAAGGACGAAATGGAATTTGAGCTGCAAAAAATACGTCTTGGAGCAGAAGGTAGGTTTTCAAATTCCATCGCCAATCAAACTGTAAACAATACATATATTAAGCCGAAGTCAGAGATTCATCATTTAATGGAAAAATTTAATTCCGACGAAAACGATATAAGTTTATATTTAATTATGTTTGAACGTCTGGCCAAACAAGCTGAAATATTAGAAAACACTTGGGTAACTAACTCATTTGCTTGGCTTTTTGCCGTATGACGTTGCGCAGTTAATCGCCAGAGAACCAGATGAGATTGCAAACGATTATAAAGAAGTTAAAAAGATATTATTGAAATGGCATAAGTTAACGCCAGAAAAATTTCGCCAAAAGTTTTTTATGCATAATAAGAATTTAGGAAGCACCTGGAAAAACTTTGCTCATGAATTAAGAAGTTTTTTTAATGAATGGGTGAATGGAGTTAAAGCAGATAGTTTTGAAAAGTTGAGCGACCTTATCATAACGGATCAGATTAAACGTAAAGTGTCTCAAGAAGTAAAAGATCATTTTATAGATGACCGGTCTAAGCTGAATTCGCAAGATAATTTAGTTGAAAAACTGGACGACTATGAATCCTTGAGGTCAACTTTCAGGAGTAAACAACCGCGTAAGGAAAGGCATTACGACAAACTGAACACCTTTAATGATGATTCAGCTGTTACAACCAACGAAGTGAAAGCTGTACGGTATTACGCATAATGAAAGGGGTGAACCAAAATGTTTCAACTGTTCTAATTTTGGGCACATTGCAAGGAACTGTTCGCTGCCAAAATCAGTTTTAAAATGCCGAGAATGTAATGAAACAGGCCATAAAGCTATAAACTGTGTCGCCAAGGAAAGTAATCATTCAAGTGATGAAAGCTTGTCTGTTAGACGAGTTGGCGAGAATTCAAAGGAGAGTAATTCGTTTCTGAAGAAAGTGAAAATTAATAATTGTGATAACGTGCAAGCTTTAATTGATACAGGAAGTTCGTATTGTCTCTTAAAGATTTCAATTGCTCAGAAACTTAAGCTAAAACTTGAGCGTGCTGTCAATAAAATATACGGTTTAGGAAATCAAAAGATACCTGCATTAATGTCTATTGGAAGAATTAAAGCCGAGTTAAAAAGTTGATAATGTAAAGGCCAAAAACATAAGCATATACGGTGTTCCTGACGATGCGCAATCATTTGATCTTATCATCGGAAGGACATGGCTTGATCTTCCTCATATTGCTTATTCAAAAATGGGAAAAAGAGTTCACATTGAATACCGGGAAGATGAACTATTCAGAAACTTTCCGACTGATGAAAAAGTAAATCGAGACTGTCTTAAACGTCTTGAAACATCTCAGTTAGAGAATGAAAGTTTGTAGATTAAAGATTCTTCCCAGCAAAAGATGATAGGCAATTTGGCGAATGTTCTTGAAATGGTAAAGTATGAATTACGACTTCTACAAGGAGATATTAAGGACTTTAAGAAAGAGCGACACTCGTTGCTTCTTCAAATCCAAGAAAGGAATAAGCATGTTAAGAACTTGAAAAGCATCAGCAATTATTTAGTGAAAACGAATGCATATTGCTACAAAAAGAAGTCAGGTAAAATATCGCTTCGTAAGGGAGATATCGTGGCAGTTAGTAGAAATTCTAACACGACAGGTGAATCAACAAAGATGCAACCATGATACCGAGGTCCCATGGTTGTCAGAGAAATACTCCCTAGTGATACATATAGAATCTCACAATTAGAACCTAGTAATAGCCGTCTTTATGCTACAAAGGCTCACGTCAGTCAGTTAAAAGCCTGGAGAATCTGGAATGAAGACAATGATGACTCGAATGAAAATTCGGATGATGAACCTGGAATGCAAAGACTCAAACGAACTGTACGTAAACCAGAGCGTTATGGAGCTTATATGTCGGACAGATAGAACTTTTGTAAATTTTTTATTTCCCTTTATTTTATCTTTTATGAATGTATTTTTCTTTCGTTTTTTGTGTTGATATTATTGAATGTAAACAAAAATTTGGTTCAATTGAAAAGTCAGGATGGCCGAATGTAAGGATGTTTAATATTTATGCCTGACAAAAGCATGAGTTCAACTTATTTAATGTTATAACAGTGTATGATACCAGATAAGTGGCAACAGTCTGATGTTGACTTGCTTTGAATTTGATTTAAAATGAGAGGTTATATGAGTACGAGTACGAGTACGAGTACGGTTGAACGATGTTACGATGTACGCAGATACGAAGTGTAATAGTTGTGTTTTAGTGCTCTAATAAATGTTTGTTTAGTCTTAGAAGAAATCTTATGAATGTCAATCGAGAAGCCAACACAAGTTAGTTTTCGGGGGTTGATCTGATCAATGATTTCTAACTTTTTAGTTTTTCTTCATTCCAATTAACATAATGAATTTTTTCTGACTAATAAAGCTTAAGCCTTTGATATTGCTTGAGCTTTTAACATTAAAAAAGTCTGAAAAATAAAAAAAAAATATTTGCGATGAAAAACTGGAAAAACAAAAAATAATCAATTTCTGTTATTCAATCATATTTTCAACTTCAAGATCTTTTCACAGCTGCATATTTTAATTTTGAAGGTTTTAACATTCATCGCCCCAATTAAACGCTAATTAAAATGTGTATTATCTTCTTGTAATTCTATAAATGAAGAAACGTCGAAACAGTGTATATCGACATATCATAAATTCCACCGCTTTTGTTGTTTTTATAATTATCAAAAATGATTTGATTTTTAGTTTATTCTCGAACGTTGAAATTTTTTCCCGCTATTTGCCTTTTTTTTCATTTTACATTTGGGCTAGTAAAATCAAGCTGATTTCATAGAACATGCTATGATTTCAAGTTTAAAAAAGTAGTCCATGGTCTTAACTCGACTTCATGCATCGCGTGATTTTATAATTAAAATCTCCCCTCCACTTCAATTGCATGACCAGAGAGTTTATAAACTTACTTCGTGCTTTTAAACATTAGTTACAATAGTACCATTACCCATTTTGCTCTCATGCCTCTTTCTATTCATGTTTTAATGAACTCACAATTAAAAGATAATTAAAACGGTATAACTTCTGTAGTTTTGGCAAATAAAAAATCAGAATCAAACACAGTAGTTTTATTAATCATACCAAAACACCACGGTTCCTGTCTAGATATTTTAATCTTCACATTTTTTTGTATTTCTTATCCTATTTACGACTTTGAAATTTTCTTCCGCTATTTTTAAGCCTTTTTTTTACACCTGGGCTATGGTAAACAAGCTGATTTCATAGAACATGCTAAGATTTCTAGTTTTAGTCCTGTTGTTCTACTCCAATTTCATGATCATTCGCTCATCATTTCAATTAAAATCCCCCACTTGAATCTGTATGAACAAAGAGTTTCACAACTCATTTCGTAATTTTGAACATTAGCCACCACAGTGCCAGATTATCCCTCGAAATTTCACCCTTTCAACTGATCCGCTTCTATATTTATATTTAATTATTCCCCCAACAAAAGTTTTATTAAAATGGTTATAACACCTGATTTTGCAACTATAGAGTCAAAATGTCAAGTTATGCTCACCATCCTAATATGTTCTGATTCACTACATTTGCATACTGAAAGTTGAAAAGCTTTATTTATAGCTTTGTTCGGTCTGATTCGAACATAGGAAATTTCAACCTTTTAGATAAGCGTTGTTGTTTTTGACACGGTAGCATTTCCAAAGTATTTTATTTGTAAATTTTATACAATCATTATTCATCCTTGAGATCTATATCTTGATTAGTTGGTGAAGTTGGTTGGAGTCACAAGCTTACATATCCTCAGAAATATACTTGAAAATAAACTGGTTTATAAACAGGATAAAATTTTTCCATCAAAATAATGAACTGGAAGTTGTATCATGTAATATATATCTTTCTATACTTTTCTTATCATTTTGACTATTCTTTTTACTAAGAGAGAAAAATAGTACTGAAGCCATCTCTGGCATATTCATTATATGCAGTTCATTCTCTCAGAAGCCAACATAAACTAGCTAAAACAGTAATTTAACCTTACTTATCAGTTTATGACAGTATCAGCACTCAATTCAAGTTTGTATTACTTGTAACTGTCTAGTAAAATCTTGGAGTTTATTCCAAATTTGCTCATAAAAAACCATTTAACTTATCTATATACGCAAATCCATATGTTTTTAGAGATGGATTTTAAAATTTAGGAATGACTTTTTATAAATTACCATCATTTTCATTTTTTCGACCCATACTGAAAATGCTAGTCACTAAACTTTTCCCTGGTGCGTGGAAGTTTGAGAGGAGTTAAGTGATATTTTACTTCGTTTGATTTACAAGAGGCGCGTATTGAACTTATTCAAATCTGAAATGAGTATCGTTTAAATTCTGAACTTTCTTTCCAGGTTTTCGGTTCGTTTGCATATCAGTGTGTCCAGACCTTTTTTTCTTGCAGTTAGCTGACTCGTAAGCCACAGTCCTGTAAAACTTTGTATTAGAGTATTTAGATTGTTAGATTTTGTTGAAAAAGTTCTAAAGTTATTTTATTATTTGTTTAAAAATTACTTTTAAATTTATATTCTCAATTTTATACTGAGAAACTGAAATGAGTTTGATGTGCACCTGCAATTAAATGTTTCGTTATTTCTTGACTATTATATTGTTAAATAAAAAAATTTATACAAATGGGACATTTTCAAAGTATAAATCAATAAAAAAAATTTTGGTATTTGAGAAAAGGGTCCCAAACTTGCATTTGTTTAATGGTTCTTAAGGGTTATCCGGGTTTGTTCTAATGCATTTAGTAGTGTCATATAACAAATAGCTAGAAACCTGTGGTTAAAGGCTGCTTTTCTATACATATCTATTAATAAAGAAGTAAATAGCGTATGCTACTTTGGGGCACCATGGAGACAAAACTTTAGTGAGTTTATGTTATTTTTTCAACTCTCTAAGCCTGGCAAGAGGATAATTTCTGTCTCAGAAGACCGGGTAGTTTTTTTCATTCAGAATCAGAATGAAATCCCTCATTCCTTTAAAGAAGAAATTAGAAATGGAAGGTCCTCCGCTTCCATGGCGCCATCAATTGTGAACAATAAAACGACTGGGAGTAGAGGGAGAGGTCTTGGTCATTTGCAGTTTTAAGAAATGATCTAAAAAAGCTAGTATTGCATTGGAATATTTTGTCTATATGTTTCTTAAGTTAGTTGACATAAAATATAACAATACAGCAATCTGACAAGGCAGGACGATTGAAACAACTATTATTAGCTTACTTGATAAGACACAAAAATTATTTTATCAATTATTATGAATTTTTCTACGATAAAGGTAATATATTAAATTTATTGCTGCTGATAAACTTATTTCAACTGTTTTTTAAACACTTTTGTGTAATGCATAAAAATCCATCCAATTATTAATACCTTTTTTTATGTATTGTATATAACACGAAATTTAAATATTAACATAAAATTCAGAGCAATATTTTTACATGTCATCAATAATGTAGTTTATGCTTAGTTGAAATATATTATTTGTCAATATTTTGTTAATTTTTCAAGAATATCCGTTTCATAAATAATGTCGTGTATTTCATTCTAAAAAAACAACAAAAAAAAAGTTTAATATTCGCATTTATAAGCTTTATTTATTTAGCTTTTCTCTTTTTTTCAAGAAAGGAATCTTTAAAACAATAGTTATAATTAACAATAGTAATTTATAGTTGAAATGCGAATAATTAAATCGCTGTTTTATCATAAAGTTTCTTCTGCCTTTATTTTACAATAAAGTTTGAGAGAACAAAAAAAGCTACATGAACAATAATGGAACTTGATTTCATTTATTTTGTTAGATTCGGAAATGTATTTTTAATATTTCTAAATTTACAAGAAATTTATTTCTAAGAAAATGCCAAAGATATTCTAAAGTTTGAATCAAAATAAAGAAAAATTCTTCTATTTCGATAAACGAATGCTGTGGAAAAGTATAAGAACAAGAATTGATGAAAGAAGGTCATAACCTTCTTCGATCAGTCATTTAATACTCAATGAATTAGAATTATTTAATCTTTATTTTTCAAAGAAAGTCTGCTTAAAATGAAACGGCCATACAGAGAGCATCTATACTGTTACAAACATGGAGCTTCTTTCCAGCAATGCAAGTTTTATGGTTGGGAAGTAGACAAGGTTAAGCATGGAGTGATCTCGCGTCCGTTATGCTCTCCTGACCTTAGCGACAAACTTGGCGACCTTATAACAATAGATTCCCGAAAAGCAACCCTTTTCGATATTTACCAGGGAAAATACACGGGAACACCATGTGACGTCATTGCCTGTCGGAGAGAATATTTAAGGACGGCGCCTAGACCAGGAGGAGCTGCCTTATCGACTGGGATCGTCTTGGAGCACGAATGTCCCTTTGGAGTTCTATTTCCGCAGTGCGAGCTGATGAGCTGAGCGCTATTGAAGGTGCAGTTATGGTCTACTAGTTATTACTTATTTGCTGACTGTTTGTGCTTGTTAGATAACAAAGTGCTTAACTGTTATTACCTGCGAATTGTTGTTCTTTTTTCATTGGTAATCTGTAAGAACTATTGTTTCCTGTACCTGTACTAGAGTGGATTGCTTATGAGGACTTCGTTATCAGACAATTTCTCTTCAAAAAACGAACCATTCCTTTCTCAACACACAAATATCAAGAATCAATTGGAGATATTCCGCCATGTTAAATTTAACTCCTGGCTCAAAATAGAAGAGGGGATATTATTATTGCATGACTTTAACCTGGATGATTATTACTCATGTGCTATTGCATATGATTTGCTTTATTATAATAACCTCTCGTTGTCAAATTGCAATCGTGACAATAACATTGAACACATTGTTCTGTTCTGTTCCAAATACTCCAATCATAGGTCTATCCTCCAAAACTTAACTTGATCTTCAATTGTGTTCGTCTTGAAAAAGCTCTCCTTTTTTCAAAACGCTGTTTCAGATAAGCGGCATCTTAGGATTCTTCTTCAATCTCTGAAGTCTTTTGGATATTTATTAAGCGCATCTTTTTTTTTGATATTTATTGAGTGCATCTTTTTGACATCTATCGAGTGCATCTTTTTTTTGACATCTATTGAGTGCATCCTTTTGGCATTAGGGATAATGGCCTTTGCTAAGCAAAAAAAATCCCATCTCTACCACATCTCAATCAATCATCTGAAAAGAGGTTCGCGCCCAAGGCGATCCTAGTCGATCAACACGACCCGTCATCCAAGTTTCTTTATATAGTTTCCCCGGTAATGTACGTCAGTATGGAATGATCTAGCACATCTGTATGTAGCTTCTCTCCTAATAGAGATACTGAGAAGATTCCAGCACATTTGAGATCCATTCCTTGTCGCCAAATTTGTCGCCAAAATGGTCGCCAAGGTCGGGGTGACGTGGCTGCTTTAGCCATCCCATACTTATCCCTGCAAAACTCTTTTCCCAACCATAAGACTCACATTGCTGGAAGCGACTTTCCACGTTTGTAACAATACGATGTTTAGGGCTCTTTCAAAACCTATGTTGAATAGGTTAAAAGCTTTTGTCAAAATTTATTATTTCAATAATATAATAGCTTATTTGCTTAGTATTAAAAATAAATTTCTAAATTTCAAAATATCGTTTCACAAATCATAAATCGTAGTATATTTAAATCTTCCGCGAAGCCAATTCAATAAGGTTGCCCGAATTCAAAAATTGCCTCCTCAATGCAGTTATGCAGTTTTAATTTTATTTGTATTCCACATCATATTGTTTTGTATCTAATACGAAAAATTTTAATATTTTTTACATGCTATTAATTTGAAATGGCATATATCTTTTGTTGCATTTACAATAATTTTTTAATATTTGCATAAATGGAATTCTGTAATCTATTTTTTCACTCAGTTGTTGGTGATCTGAACGTACCGAAATTAAGCAAAGATTCCAATGATAATACAATATTTTTGTATTTGAATTTATTTATCTACTATCACAATAGCTTTCTTCAAATAGAAAAATTGTATTTGCAATATATTATAAAAAATTACAAACTACCTTCTTGACATACTTTAGTAAAACAATAATAGCAATACGTAACTGAACGTAGCTGATTTC
>BGPR01049295.1:384-11341 GCA_013235015.1 Araneus ventricosus
ATTGGTGAAGTACGGTTATTGAGAGTCTACAGTATCTTGTTTGTTGCAGTCAGTTCCCTTTAATGTACCCCACTTGCCCTGCTGATAACGTCGATGCAAAAGAGGGGCCAATTGGTGCAGTGCCGGGTAACTGAGAATCTACAGAATCTTGTTTGCTACTGATTTAATGTGACATTCTTTTAAACATTAGCTAGTTCCCTTTAACGTACCCCACTTGCCCTGCTGATAACGTGGGAACAAAATGAGTACAAAATGGAGAAAAAAATGGTACACTAAAATGAGCCACTTTAATTATTTTTTCCAAATTGAATAATTTAAACGCCGTCTTCAACAACTGTGGTTAAATGATTTAAAATTCTTTACAAATTCAAATTACAATAGGGTAAGGTTGCTTAAGTCGTACCCCCTAAGGAAAAAAAAGGCTACAAATTGCAGGTTTTACTAAATAAAGGATTAAATTTTGCATTATGCGCAACTTTTATGAATATTGAACCTATTTATTACAAGAAAGTTCAAAATACACTTACTATGTCGAATGAAATAAACAAGTCTTAAAGTAATAACATCGGTACGACTAAGGAAACCGGTTCCTGAGTCGTACCATGTATGTCCTAAGTCGTACCTTGTAAGCAAATGAAACAGAAAGATCTTGTATTACTATTCTTTGAGTAAATTATCCTCGGACAATACTTTCGGTTTTCCAAATTAATAATTTTTTTTTAGTTATAGAAGTTGACGTAAAGTTTTGGTGTAGGAATATTATACTTTCATTGAAGCCCATAGCACCGTTGGGTAATTTTCATAACGTCTCGTCCATATCTTCTTGTCTTTAAGTATTATCGGTACATTTTTTCACGCTTATTGACCCTGCCTAAAAATTAGAAAACGCACATTTCACATTACATATTAAAAAGAACAATATTCTGTTTCTATGAATGATATGTATCTTTAGATGTGCAACAGATCCTTAGGGCTTACCTGTTTCGACTTCAGAATCGTTTGAGGAAAGACTTAACCAACGACATGTTCAATTTTTTAAAAATAAGTACTATTCAAGAATGAATCAAACCAGAGCGTCATAGTTACACAAAAACAATAATTCAAATAGCACAGAATGATACCCTAAGAAATAACAATATTTCATTTATAATATTTATTGCTCCACGCCTTATGAGATATGCACGAAAACATAAGAAAACTTATTTTTCTTAAAGGTTAGGTTGTAACGCATCGAAGCTCCATTCTAAATAATGGAATTAACTGCTAATAGTCATAACACTGCCGTCAGCGCTGCTCGTTCGACGAGAATGAAGTCAGAATGGAATAGGTAAGACTTAGGCTTAGGCAAGACTTGAGCAACCTTACCCTACATCTTAAAAATAGCTATAATAAGAATTTTCACTTTAGGAAGTTTAATATAGAAAGGATAATGAAAATCATTTCAAATCCGGAACTCTGTGGGCTCAATGTATGCGTAATTGCGATTAAATATGTATTTCACTCTGGGAATAAAAAAAGTGGGATAGCTTCCGCTTTATACATTGATACTGATATTGCATCATGCTGAGACACATTACTACACTTTGGTATGATGGAAGGCTACCAACAATGTGCTGATCTAGAATTTCGAATCACTGAATAAAACAAAAAAAAATTCTTTTCCTTTAGTTATTGAAACATTTCCAAAACAAAAACAATGTAAAAAGAAATTTTTAACTGAAATACATTAAACATATCTACATTTTTTTACAAATTTTGGTAGCCATCTCGATGCCTCTTCGTTAATAACGTGCTGGAGATCATATTTATGGACAGCGGGTTGCGATATATGACTTCCCTGTCATCCTAAAGAACTGTATCGTGAGAGTGTTTTGAAAGAGTCATGCGATGCATGTACATGAAGACAAAACGAGACGAAAAAAGGTCCATGCAATTCTTGGAACAGAGTGTAAGTCAGTAACATGATCAGAGCTACAAGAAAATTGAGCCCACAACGATACTCAATGACACAATCGCTTTGACAAATGATAAAAGAACGTAGTTAAGATATATCGTGATAAATGGATATTTCCAGTTGTGACTACAACTTGTCTATCGATTTAATGCTCTGAGTAGATAAAATAAATGTGATTTCTGATTGTCATGCTAGCAAAGCTGTGCTTAGAAAGATGATTGTCGGCCTATATAAAAATGTTTCCTTTAAGACTGCATTGAATAAATTACTAATTTTAATAGAAAATACAATACTTTTTTACTCTAGATATCTGTTGAGCAGTTAAAAGGCTTATAATAAAAAGAAAGGCTAAAATTACGCTATAGAGTTGCATTAAAAATTAAAAATTCCAATATTCCATGGCATTGCTGAAGTCAAATAGTAAAATTTAATTCCCTCTGAATTTTCCATCGAAACATCTAATGTTTGGTGGTTCTTATGTAGTGTTTCAAATGCAATATAAGGCTGATTTTATAAATTTGACGGAATGAAAACCTTTTAGAAAAAGAGTAACGGATATTGTATTCTTTTTAACCACATAAGTTCCAATTTAGAAATATTGATTCGTTAAGAAAATGCAACTGGTCTGATTTAAATTCTTCTTAAAATATATTTTTTTTTCAGACAGAAGATATCATGTGCCAATCGTCTTTGTTTTAGATTCCTAACCCTTTAAAAGTTAATCATCAATTGGCAAATTAAATCATTTAGATTTCGACAAATTTTTCGTTGTAAATCTTCAGATCTGATTTCTCGATTATATTTTGATGTATAACACACACACACGCACTCTCACGCACTCACACACACAGAGATATTCTCTTGTGGATGTATCAATCAACGGCAAAGTCTTTGTAACACCATTTGCTGACTTTGAGGAACAGGTGTAGATAAAGATGCTGCGTGTACGACATGCTAAACAAAT
Organism: Araneus ventricosus; assembly: GCA_013235015.1. Classification (NCBI taxonomy): domain Eukaryota; kingdom Metazoa; phylum Arthropoda; class Arachnida; order Araneae; family Araneidae; genus Araneus; species Araneus ventricosus. Next base: position 3,303 of record BGPR01049295.1, read on the forward strand.
ATTTGGCGAGATATTTGGCTAGAATACCTCTTCTACATTCTCTGAGCTACCATGGGGGCACACGTTGAAATTTATTAAAGTACGTGATCTTATTAAAAACTAAATATCAGTTCTTAAAATGTATCCAAACAAACAGATATCTGATTACAATAGCTTTAGCACAATAAATTCTTATAATCAGGGCAAGACTTTGTGCGCACCCTGTTTATTAAATTGCAATTCAATTCATTTTCATTTCTTTAAAACAAACGGAGTTTCATGTCTGCAAAGAGCAGATCATTCGAATATGAGGTTTTTTGCAGTTTCAAGAACATTTAAATATTTATCTAAATAAGCATTTTCGACCATATGAAAAAAACGTTTGTTATACATGACAAATGGGACATTTATTAATTTTGAAATTCTATATATCGTTGAGCAGTTAACGTATATTTCAACAAATGTTTGTTTAATTTGCGCGAAACAAGCGTTGGGTAGAGTGTATAATTTCACAAAAATATGCTCCTCCTTTGATAATTAAGAACCTCCTCACTAGAACTAATTTTTTATTTATTTATACCATCGCCAACACATCATCTTCATGACAGAAAAAAAGACATGGCGCCTTTTTTTATCCTTATATTTTCAAAAGAGCACATCACGTTCTCGGGGAATATTGTTCATAACATCGCTTATTTGCCTTACGGCGATTTTTCTTTCATAGACTCCATTTCTCATGTTCTTTTTTTCAGCGTATGGATAATGCTTCCGCAAATTGGTTAGAATGACAAGAAAATGTGGGTGTTTCCTGTATATTCACTTAAATAACAATCCATTTTTTTTCATGTTTGTTTATCAGGAAGGAAACTACGCTTTTAGCTACGTTTATCCTCAGAAAACAAACTACTTTTTCACTTCTGAATAAGTTGTGTCTGGCCCACAAATGACAAAAGATTCGGTCAACAATATTTTAAAAAGGGAATGCCTTACTCTTTCTGTATTTTCTTATTATTCCCTAAACACTTTTGTATTCCTTACGGGTTTGCTAAAGTGGGTTTCGTAGTTCAGGATTTATTTTTTATTCTCCCTCTTTCAATATTTTCAACACAATAGCTTACATTTTCAGTTCCACTTTCTGACTTTTTTTAGCTAAAAAAGCCAATATATATTCTGATAAATGCCAAAAGACAACTTTTATGGCTGTTTATGAAATATGAGACAAGATTTATGCTTATTTTTAATTGCAGATAATTGGTATAAATTTCTTTTAAGGAGAATGGAGATGAGACTTAATGGTAAGTGGAAGAATTTTGCATAAATCTGTCAAAAGTGGTACATAACAATAAAAATTTGCTCCCAATATTGCATGTTTTAGGGATATTTCGCATGGAGATTTTAAGGAAAACGGAGGAACTTACAAATAAATTCTTTAATGGCATTTTGAATAAGTGCCTTAAAGAAGAGAAGTTAGAGTAAACAATCTTGTGAAATAAGAATAAAACGTGAAAAATCCAAATAGATTCAATGAAGCATTATAGAGAAAAATGATTGTTTCATTCTTTATAGAAGAATTATTTTGTTTGCCGCCTGTAAACGTGATGATTATTTCGTGAATGAATATGATTAAGTTCGTATTGGCAAAATCATTTGCCGTAGCTATCAACGCATAATAATAGGTTTTATTTTCTTTTCATGCGAAATGTGTTTTATTTGCTTATTTGATGTGGCATTCTTTTAAACAAAAATAAAAACACCACAAGTATTAAATGGGATTTTTTTTGTTTATTATTTTTTAAAAATTAGCGAATTTTATATCATCAGTAATTGTGCCAATTTGATTTCGATCGACATTTTATTACATCTTAAAAATATCCTATCGTTAAATGTGAACTTTGATTTTGCAAAGCTTAGCGTAGAAATCATAATAAAATTATTTCGCATTTTTCAAGTCTGAGAACAGCCGTGTGTTTAATCATGATCAATTCACACTTCAATTTCAATCTGGCAACATAAATATACAATATTTGTTTCTACATGATATATTAAATTGATAATAAGTATTGAAGTTCTACAATTTTAATTTCTACCATTTAATCTCGAAATTAACGATGCGGTTATTTTCGAAATTATAAGCCGGCGAATGCATTATGTAGTTACAGTACTTGCATACTTAGATTAACCTGGCTGCTGAAACCTGTGCAGGAATTTAATAAATTGATATTGTCACGAGGCTGTAAAGTTGTTTCCCTGGCATGATAACCTTATGGCAGAACAATTTAGAAAGTAAATAGTACAGGTTAGCCTAAATGATTCATCGGGTTTCAAAGGACTGTTCATTTACAAGTATACGACGTACAAAGACGGATGATACATGAAAAGATACATACACTCACCACGTTTCTGGTACGTACTACAAATGACCAGGCGCAGCTTTTCCGTATTTGCGTAGGAATGCACGCTGAACGCTCGTAACCGAAGAACGCTTCGCATATTCCACACCCAAAAACTCTTCTCCTGCATTGCCGCCATCTTGTACAGTGTCTCTACAGGCCTGCCATCTAGCAAGCCACGAGGCGGACTTTTAAACTTGGGGAGTGTATGTATCTTGTCATGTATCACCCGTCTTTGTACTTCGTATACTTATAAATAAACAGTCCTTTGAAACCCGATGAATCATTTAGGCTAACCCTGTTTAATAATCTGAAATAGTTGACATATCTATTCTTCTATATTTAAGGAATGCCATATTAAAATTAGTATAATTAATATTTTTATTAAATATGGGATAAGTTAATGCGTATGAAAAATAGAATAAGTTTCGTAAGAATAATTGACAAAAGAAATCTTCATAACTTATTATGTCCCAAATATAAACACTATGTAAAAGGTTTTCAACTGAAATAAAAACAATCACATCTACAGGCCTTTGCCATTTCTGGTACCCAATTTGATAATGTTCATTAATAACTTGATGAAGATCATTTTTACGAGTAGCGTGCTGTAATATACGGCTTCTTTGTCAGTATCGTGAGAACGTTTTGAAAGAGTCATGCGATATCTGAGGCTTGAAACTGAAAAGAGAAGAAGGAGCTTCCTGTAGTTCTAATAAAATAACATGGTCAGAGTTACAAGAAAATTGAGCCCACAACGATACTCGACGCCACAATCGCTTTGACAAATGATAACAGGAGATAGTTAGGATATCTCGTGATAAATGGATATTTCCGGTGGTGACATCGACTTGTTCATCGAGTTAATACTCTGGAAAGATAAAAGAAATGTCATTTCCGATTATTCGCGAAGCTGCTCTTAGGAATATAAATTTTGGCTTATGTGATAATGTTTCCGTTTTGAGAGAGCACACTGAAATGTGTTAACTATTAAATTTAACGTGGGTTATACATCAAGGAGTGGTCAAAAAATTGTAAGAGTTACCGGGAAACAAGATGTATAAACTACATCATAGAGATAGATGCCGTGTTGTTTACTTATATGGTTGTAATGCTAAGGTCAAATCGAAACTTTAAATTAGTTAACTGTTTTTCTAATAAAATGTAATTCCAACGGTCTTGATGTTTTTATATAGTATTTTTAATCATATATAAAATAAATTTTATAGAATCTATAACTGTTTAGCAACGTTTCACAAAGATCTTAGTAAATTCATAACCGTTTTAGACAATTGACTTCCGCCTTTGAAGTATTGGTTTCTTAACAAAGTCTAACAGGATTTTTAAAAATTATTTTCAAATATTTTACTAGACACTTTTGGGGACCAGATGTTGGAAAGTTATACTAATAGCCTTTGGCTATGCTTGTAATATGTCGAATTGGCGACTGCAGAGAACAAGAGATTTTGCCAAATTTTTATTTCCCGATATATCTCTAAAATAGGAGGAGATGAAGGAAGTCGACCAATAATGTCATATCTATGTGCCAAAAGCTTCTATCTGAAATAAAAATTATCGAAATCGGTCCGGTGGTTGGGGCTGGGGACTCGTCATCTGATTTTGCCAATTATTTTAAATATATAGATTGTTCATTCAAAAACATTTGACCGTCGATGTTCGTAATTAGACACTCTTGGTCTTTAAAATGTAGGCTGTCAAATGCCAAATTAGGTGGAAGACGGGTGAAAACAGATAACCAAAATAACTGGTAATTTAAAATATGAAACATAGTTACAGTAGTAAATGACTTATTTTCTACATTACTGTTGATCGCATTACGTGATATGTTGCTTTTTCTATCTTAATTATTACCTTTGACTGCATTTGATGGATTTTAATAGCTAAAAGCATTTCTTTCTGCATTCTTTTATTTGATTTGATTGCGTTCAGGTTTGTAAAAATGGAATTTTGTAATCCATTATTACTCACTTCCTGATGATTTCCCAAGTTCTGAGGAGAGTTCTTAACACCTCTTGTTGGGGATGAGGATGAGATCACCGATGAACGACTAGTTTAGGGATTTTAACAACAAGGCCCGTAATCACCGCTTCATTTTGGTGTGATGCAGAAATTTGAAAAATGGGATATAGGCTCTGGTTGTCGTCCGCATCAACTAATCAAAGTTCAAAGTTGAGTTTCATTCCAAATTAGCTTCCATGTAACTTTAAAACGTTAAGCTCTAAAAGAAAACTATTATGGCGTAAAATGATTTTCGATAGATTTCAAACTAAAGTATTTGAACAATTAAAATATTCACGAAAAATATGGCATAAATGAGTTATAACTAAAGTTTTGGATTACCCGTGCTTTAATTCTTTTTAGTAGTTATAAAAAATACTTTTGAGTGCAAATAATATTAAGTACATATCAACAGACGTGAAATATACCTGACAAATTATTTTAATTATCTTGATTTCAAGATAAATTAGTTTTCACATAAAAAGGAATTGCCTTTTCTGACGAAAGTCAGAAAAATCTTTAGTGATTTCCGTTTAAGGGGCTAAAACCATAAATACTAAGCTATCTGAGACGAGTAACTTATGAGTCAACGTCATATGAAAGACAATCTTCAGCAATGACCTTCCATGTCTCTCTTTTAACAAACTGACAAAACTTGATACTTAATTCTTAAGAAGCGGATTGTAATTATAGTAAGCCTTTTTGCGAATATTATTTTTTTCATAGAAATGGCATAAAAATATTATAAGCATTGCAACTGGCTCTTTTTTCTATCGTGGTGGTAATGATGGCAAGGTTTCGGGAGTGGAAGAGCGAGAACTGTCACCCAATTCCGCCTAAGATATACTTGCACGTGGACCTGGTGTAAGTTAAATCTACCATCGTGGGACACATGTCCTCAGATTGGTGTGGCATCTAAGTTTGGAGGGATGAATTTCAAATTAGGTGTAGTCCTCGTCATGTGATCATGCTTCAAAATTACCAGTTTCATCCCAAAATACCCCTCACGTAGCTTCAAAACCATTCATTAATCTAATACTCGGCGTCGAAAAAGTATTATCAATGTATTTTAAACTTAAGTTTTCGAGCAAGTGTTTAAAATATTGGTGAAATTATAAGAAAAATGAGTTATTATTATAGTTTCGAATTCCTCGTGCTTTATTATTTTTACTTGTTATGGATAGAAAATTTATTTAAATATATCTGTTACTAATTACGTATTATATAGTGGAAGACATGAAAGATTTCTGATTTATTACTTTAATGATCATGATTGAAAGAAAAATTAATTTCCACTTAATAAGTAATAATTTTTTTCTATATCTTTCGCTATTCTTGCGGTTTAACCGCTTTTGTGTGATAAAGATTTATTAATATGCCAAAATTGAACCTAATTATACTTTATTAATAAGAAACTGCATTGTTTAATCATAATAATCAGATTAAAATGCTGCATTTATATTTGAATATTCATTGTAATTTTTCAAAACAATATTCTTTATTGCGAAACATCAAAGCAGATAGCCTTTTCCCCCTTCGCCAGAAAATTGTTTTGAATAAAAGAAAATCTAGTAGTTCATTTTAAATTTCTGCAACGAATTAAAGGGGAATATGCTATAAATAATAACTTTTATGAATATAAGTAGAAATGAGGTTTCATTTATACTGTAGCAAAAATTATAATTTTAATCCAAATTCATTTTTCTGAAAAAACATGTTTCAGCTGCTTGATACAGTAATAATTTCAATTTTTGTTTCGAATCAGTGCTGCTTGATATTCTATCTTTAAGTTGTGTAACTGATTAAAGTATACGGCTTCAACTATCTTTTCATGCTTTTACATGTAATGAAGTAAATGGACTACTTGATATATTTATTTACTTTCTCGAATATGAAGCTTATAAAGATAAAATATTTTATCTTTTTATACGTTTACGTGTAATAAATTAAACGAACTACATGAAGCATATGAAAAGAATTTGATTTGAATGTGTTTAAATATATCCAGGAAGCTTGTAAATTTCTTTTGTAGATTCTAAGTCTATCGAATTGCTATTACAGTAGAGTCGCGGTTATCCGAGTTAATGTGGACCAAGCTCACCTCGGATAAGCGAAAAACTCTGTTGAAAGGGATTTGCGTAAATGGTCACAAATTAAAGGGAAGAAATATAAATTTACACACAATTTATTAATTTTTATGGTATACTTACAGTCTTTATGGTGTACACTGCTAATTCTTGTAGTATAAAAACAGGGAATAAATTGTTTATTTGAAAAAGTCCTTGATATTTTTTTGTTTGTGGGATGATAAACGTTTGTTTGTTGCAATGTTATGCCTTGAAAGAATGCATGCGTCCCCCCACCTCTTCAAGTATGAGAAAGATAAGAGATCTCTTTTTACACCTACATTCCTTTTTACTTTCTCGTATACGAAGTATACGAAGAGAAAGTATGGTAATCGTCAAAAAATTCGAACTCGAGATTTTGACGAATTTCCACGTTTTAGACCTCCCTGAGTCCGAAAAACACAATTTTGGAATTATGCTTGCCCTTGAACACGATAACTCGAAAATTATTAGAGGTATGGGGATGATATTTGGTGTGTGATCTTTACACACATAATTTGTAGGTTTCTTTCAAATTTTGGACAAAATTCGTCTACGGAAAGTCTGTCTGTCCGCGGTCATGTGGACACTACAACTCAAGAACTTGAATAGCTAGATAGATAGCATTTGGTACACAGTTTTATCATCATGAAGGTAGGTCCGTATCAAAGTTTGGACCAAATCCGTCGAAGGGTTGATGGTCTGTCGAACTGTATAACTGCATACTTGTAAAAATTATATTTCCTTAATAGATTAGATAAATAAAAATTAGTACGACGGTTGCTAACATTAATTACAGATCTGTGCCCAAATTTCGTTTCAATCGGTTGGAAAAAAGGCGTTCAAATTGCTTATTCAGTTTTTTTACTTGCGTACTGGATACAATCTCTGCGCATGCGCATGCTATTCAGCGGTAGCGAACAAAGTCATTTTCTCCTGTTTTCTTTTCGCTCGCGCATGCCCTCGCAATAGCTGAGTTTCCTAGAGTGTGATAGAAAATAAATATTGCTAAGTTTTAATACATACGCATCTCTTTGAATATGATCCTTCACCTAAGTATTTTACAATCACTATAATTTACAATAATGATAGTCATTGCATTCTGGGTTACAGTAGGTTCGAATTTTGTAACCACGCAGGAGAAGTGGAAATGAGAAATTATTGAGAAGTATACGAGAAAGTTTAGGGAGGCCACTCCCGCTGATTACTCCGGTTTCCATATGAGCATGCTCTGAGTGACACTGGAATTCCGTCAATCACTCAATATAAACCCGCTTGTTTAGTACTGACACTCCTCTGTACATTGTAAATTTGAAAGAGAGATAATCTACGCCACTGTCGAGTTTGACCTTTAGGATAAGGCCCGGTGCACACTAGAAGATTCTACCCGATTTGTGTCGTTGAAGCTATAAAAATAACAATAGAAACCCACATTCCCTAGTGGAGACACATAGGTGGAATGGGTGTTACTGTTGTTATTTTTATAGCTTCAACGACATGAATCGGCTAGTGTGCACACGGCCTAAGAAACTGTCATTGTCAATGA
>BGPR01049296.1:0-11341 GCA_013235015.1 Araneus ventricosus
ATTGTGGGGAGGCTAGAAGCAGGCCAGTCTCAAGTCCAGATTTGTAGTGTATTCAATTTAACGCCCAGCGTCATGTGTAACTTATGGAAACAGTTCCAGGATACCGGATCCATCGAGAGAAAGCCTGGGCAAGGTCGTCCAAGAGCCACCACTGCCAACAGAACATCGTTATTTGTCCATTATAGCGAGGCGTAACAGGGGTGCTACAGTTTCTCAGCTCTCCCGTGACTTGTATGCAGCCACAGGAACCCGTGTATCAAGGGTGACTGTTTCCAAAAGACTTCATGAGACAGGGTTGTTTGCAAGAAGACCTGCTGTTTGCGTCCCGCTCAATTCTACGAACAGGAGAGTCCGTTTAGCATGGTGCAGAGAGCATATAGAATGGAGTATGGATCAATGGGCGACCGTTCTCTTCACTGATGAGTGCGGGTTCAGCCTAACCACCGATTCTCGCCGTACATATATATGGAGAGAACCTGGGACCCGCTACCTACCCTCCAATGTCCGCGAAATCGACCATTATGGCGGAGGGGGTTTAATGATCTGGGCAGGCATCATGTTGGATGGCCGAACACCTCTCCACGTCTTTGAAAGAGGCGCTGTGACTGGTGTGAGGTAGCCCTCTTTGAGCCCTATGTTCGCCTTTTCAGGGGTGCAGTTGGCCATGAGTTCATTTTAATGGACGATAACCCGAGGCCACATAGAGCTCTGAATAGAGAACAGCTGACCGACTTCGAGACGATTACCAGAGCTATTGGGAGCAACAATGAAAACGATAGATATTTTTGGATGGCCCTGGAGGTTCTGTCAAAACTTTTCTCTATTCAACATTATTATCTTTCATTCGGGGTAAAGGAGACATTGCACTTCCATTCGCAACAACTGGCATAGCAGCAACACTGATGAAAGGTGGAAGAACTGCTCATAGTGGATTTAAGTTACCAGTTCCTCTTCTCGACACATCAGTTTCGTCAATGAGACCAACATCTCCGGAAGCAGATAAACTGCGTCAAGCAGTGCTCATCATTATTGATCAAATTACTATGCTCACAAAAGACGGTCTTCGTTGCATTGACTCTCTTTTGCGACATTTGATGAATAACGATAAGCCTTTAGGAGGCAAAGTTATAATAATCGGATGCGACTTCAGACAGACACTTCCAGTTGTTCCAAGAGGTACACGAGCAGTCATCGAAAGTTGCATAAAATCAAACTCACTTTGGAGTAAGTTCACTCACCTGTCACTCACAACAAATATTCGCTGCGCTGGACAAACAGAGCACAACATGTGGCTATTGAACATCGGATCAGGCAATCTTCCTGTAATTTCAGGATTACCTTGCGATTCCATCGAAATACCTCAGCAAATGGTATTAGAAGAAAACCTGATTGAAGCCATTTGCAGCGAAAACTTGAACGACATGGAAGTCGAAGAACTAGCAAAGCATGTCATTTTAGCTCCAACAAACAAGAAGACACTGGAAATGAATAGGTCAATCATCGCGAAACTACACGGTCAGCCTCGTACCTTTTACAGCCCCGATTCAATAATATCCGAAAAAAAGAACGACTTGCAAAACTCTCCACCTGAATTTCTAGCTGATTTAACTCCATCAGGCATGCCACCCCACGCATTGATGCTAAAGAAAGGAGTGATCGTCATGTTGCTCAGAAACTTAAATCCCAAACAAGGACTTTGTAACGGCACTTGCTTATTAATTACTTGTCTCCATGAAAATTCCATAAGTCAGAAAATTGTATCTGAATGTAATCGTGGCTGCGTTGTTTTCTTACCAAGAATTGAATTAGCTCCCTGTGACGTGAATCTACCATTTGTTCTCAAGAGCCGCTAGTTCCCGTTAATTCCAGCTCACGCGATGACTATCAACAAATCTTAGGGATAAACTTTCGATTAGGTTGTAATTTACTTCGAAGAGCATGTCTTTTCACATGGACAGCTCTATGTTGCACTTTCAAGGTCTAGGAACCCCAATCGAGTTAAAATTTACACAAAGACATCTAAAGTACAAGGAAAAATGTTAAACAACGAAAAATACTTCACACAGAATGTTGTTTACCAAGAGTTTTTGAATAAAGAAGTATGTAAATAAAAAAAATTTCCTGTCATAAAACATATATTTATTTTATTTGAGTTAAATCAATGTTAAACATTTCTCTCGAAAATATATCTATATAAACACGTCAAATTTGACGGGAAATCTCTCGAATGAAGATTCAATTTTTACCCGTCATACTATGACGGGTGATATATATATATATATACACGACCAAACTACAAAACCGATTTGGATGAAAATTGGCACAGATGTAACTTGAAACCCAAGAGCGGACATACGCTAGGTGAAATCACGTTAAATTGATCATTTTTGACTACAGACAACAATAAAATAATTAGCAAAGCCCATTGACTCAGTGATTCTCGATGAAGATTATTTTATTTTTCAATCAACTGTCACGTGATCCTTCAGGAATGGGAAAACATGTGGAATAAATTATTTTTAAAATCAACTATCACGTGATCCGTTTTTCCGCTGTAACTTCGACACAAATTGTTCGATAAACATTATTTTTATACCAGCCTAAAGTTCAAACTTTACCTTTTCAATGATATCAATTTTATTTCTGTGGCATTTTTCCTTCATTTTTTATTTATTTTTTAAAGTTTAATAATTTTTCACGTGCAGACGATTTTGAAATAACGCAAATTTATAGATACTCCGTTGCTAGGAAACGGTTAGACTTTGAATTTATTTATCTTTATTTCTAAAAATTTTGCTTATGTTTATAAATATCTATAAAATAAGGCAGAAATTACATGTATTTGTCTTTCTGTCTGTCGGTCAAAAGAACTCCTCCTAAATGGTGAACGGTAGCGATATGAAATTTGCACAGGACATTCTAGAGCATATTTCTAGGTGGTCAAAGATGCTACTTTTAACTTTCAGTTAATTAGTTCTTAAAATATTTAATTAAATACCGAAAATTAGCCGCTTTAAACCTAATGCTTAGAAGTTTTTTGCCAATAACTTCTGAAATATTTATTAGAAAACAATTATTTTTATGCCATTTTAAAGACATGAAAATGATCTTTTTAATGCTACTAATTCCATTGCGATGAAATGTTTTATCTGATTGTTATTAAGGTTTTAAAATGTTTCTGTAACGTAATTTCTAACAAGACTTTTTATTCTTATAGAAATAAATTCAAGCCAAATTACTGCTTCGCGCGCGGGCTTTTGCCAGTGTTAAAGTTAATATAAGAAAATATTGCTTTCTTTGATCATAAACAACATAGGAGACTTTACACTTCCGGTTTTCTTTTGTCGCAGCATTTACAGCTTACAGTGATCCAATGACGTTAGTGAATTATTCTCTCGATGTTCTGTTTAACTTTCACAGTGAGGTATTACAGAATATCCATCTGGAGATACGGCAATGGGCATTAACAAGGAACATCGTTTTCTGTAGAGCTTTTCAACATCTTAGAATTGTCAGAGGCATCTTCCGTCAAGCCGAGATTGAATGTTGGTGTACTACTAATGGTTGTGCCAGTACTACTAATACGTAACCTCGATATACCGAGACTGCGCAATAGCACAAGGTTACAAATTACACACCTAGGACCAAACGTCGTGAAAGCTACTGTTATGACTGATATAGGGAGAAGAGAGAGTGTTTTAATTCCATGCCTTCCGATAATATCAAAGGATTTATCATCTCATTTCAAAAGGTAACAATTCAATTTAAAAATAGCATTTTCCAGGCTCAGGGCCAGACACTGAAAGTGGCAGACTTACATTTGGAGAAACCATATTTTTCGCATGGGCAACTATATGTGGCGTGTTAACGTGTGTCCAGCCCACACAACCTCTACATCCATGCAAATAACGTGGTATACAAAAGTGTGTTAGCTTAGATAAACAAATTACCTATACACTCCTGTCAGCCGTGCAATTAAGTATTATCAACCGTCAGAGCTATATATATATATATTCCAGTGGAAAAAATTTTATTTAATAACGCATTTCGTAGTTTGACCCCTCGATGTCTGCAAATAGGTTGCGAAATAGCGCGTTCAGCTCCAGTCTTTCTAACAATTTACTGAAAAAATGCGAAAGATATGAATTAATCGCAATCGTTATTATTTTTTACACAGTGATTAAGGTGGTGACGCTTCTCTTCGTAGTTACAAAACTATTTTCCTACAAGTTTGATTTTGCCTTACTTTTCCAAGTCCCGCCCCTCACAGCTACGTCACTGCTTTTATAAAAGTAAAATTGCTCTCTTATTCGCTTAATTTATTAATTTTCTAACAGGCTCAGGCCTTTAAAAGGACAATGAAGATGAAATACTCAAAATTTTATAGATAACATTTAAAATAGCATAAAAGTAGGCAAATTCCTTACATGATGTTACTAACGTATATTTAAAAAATCAAATGTACCCAACCTAACTCAATAAGAAGGCTCTTTGCATAATGATTTTGATTATTTCTGGCGAAATTCGAAGAAAACTCTTAAAAAATTTTTGTTTTTTTTTAATCTTTTGTATTGAACAATAATAAAAATGTTTTTAAAATTAACAATTCACTTATCTATATGATTAAAAGTGAAATTCAGAAGTAGTTTGCACACTATGGAAGTCCAAACTACTGATTAGATTTGCTTCAAATTTTGCCCACGAATACTGTGAAATATAAGGAAGGTTTTACTGAAAGTTCCGTTATAATAAATTAAATTGATATTTTTATAATAAAAAAATCTTTTCATACATAGGAAAGATTATTTTCTTTATTGTTGCAACTCCTTTTAAATGAAAATATTATATATAGGAGAGTCGACAAAATTGGCCGGCGAGGCGCTTAGATTGGACTGGTATCATAACTTCATTCTATTAAATATGTAGGCTATAAAACAGAAAATTATGTTGTTACAACGTGTGCGTGGTGTCTGAACTCATTTTAAGAGAAAGCGATACATGTTTACAGTTAACAAACAACTATTTAGATTCAGGTATCATCAATAAATTATTCTAACAAAACAGAAAAAGCTCTTACACTGTCGTAAAGTAACTAGGAAAATATGTTATTACTAGCTGATAACCTGGCGTCCATATTTTTTTCATATCATCACAATATATTAATAAAAATGTGTTCTGCAAAATATAACATAAAAAGACAAAGAGAGAGAGAAATACAAGGAAATGATTTTCGATGTTTAATAATTGGAACAACTGAACACATTGTGTCCCGCGCTTTGTTTGCAAACAAAAGGCGCTTCCGAAAATTTAAAAAAAATGCTAAAAATCAGGAACGTCACCCAAAAGCTTTAAATTACTCTTATTAGAATGGGGAAGTTTTGACATGTTGAAAATGTGCCAAAAATGCTTGAATTTAAAACAAAAAATTAAAAAAATAAAAAATGCAATTCGAATTTTTTAAAAATATATTACGGCGTTAGCTCCCTTTTGTGCTAATGTATGAATGTGCCGAATTTAGTTCCGGTCAGTCAAACGGTCTGGGAGTGCTTAAGGTATCCGACTACGTTCGGAGGCCTTTTCTTAAATAATGATATTTGAAGCAATATTTTTGTATTTTTATATGACATTTATGTTAAAACTTAATAAATCTTAGAAAAAAGTTAAATGAATTAAATATATTTTTAAATAATTGAAAAAACTTAGATTTTTTTGCACTAAATTTGACCTTTTTTCAAACACTTTCGTTCAAAAAGAATGGTGAGAATGATAAATCCTTTAGTATATTTAATCTTTCAACTATTGGCTAGGTTTTGAAGCAAAAGTTTTGCAATGTCTCTAAAAACATGTAAAGTATAAGAGTTTTAGTGTTAAATCATGATTTTTTAAAGAATTTTGGTCTTTTTTCAAACCTTAAAAGCTACATAACTTTTTAATGAAGCATTATTTCACATATATTTTGGTTCATTACCTAGACAATATAATAAATAATATATATGCCAAAATTGATACGGATATTTTAAGTTAAATTTTAGTTATCGTGTTTGAAAAATGAAAATTTTGCAAAAAATCACATTTCGAGAAAAATGAGTTTGAAGTTTATGTTTTTAATTTACAATGAGAAGAAAAAGAATTTTTCTTCAATACTCTCCAGTTTTGTAGACTAGTCCTTATTTTTTGCCAGCTTAGCACATTTTTTAAAATTTTCATATTGGAAATTTTTTTTAATCGTTTTCTTGAGCCTTATGTGTCATTATCGTTTTCTATCATTCAGCCGCCATCGATAGATTTGAATATTGTTTTTCAGTCAAATAACTTTATAATGCCTATTATTTGATCTAGAGATACTTTTAGTGATTGATATTGATCATAACTACAATTTATGTACTTTTCCTACGTTTATTATCAAAAATACATCATTAACGGAAAATCAAGATACTGCAATGATTCAAAATTACCTAAATTTGCAACAATGTCATAGAAAGCAAAGAAATTCACACTGAAAATATTTCAAAATAATATCTGTTATCTGGAAAATAGTATAAAACAAAAATAAACAATAAAATTTAAATATCTTAAGTTAAAACATTAAAAAAATGCTTCTTTATCGTATTATTTACTATTCCATTTTCAACTGTCAAGTTCTACTAAAATGTCTCTAATTTCACTTTTGATCATCATAGATGTAAGATAAAAAATGTTTTGAAAACTAAAAACAATAGGCTTTCAGATAAGACATTAAAAAAAAATTGCGATTTTTGGTCAAAAATGGGTTTTCGACGTAGGCGGATACCTTAAAGAACAAAGAAACCAATATACATACTACAAAAATTGCTCTTTATATATATATATATCCTGAGAGAGGAAATTTGTTTCGGTACAATTTATTATAACAATTTCGTTAAAATAATTTAAAGATACGAATAGGGGATTTTTGTTATTTTTCTACTGTTGCCCAAAAGTTGCTTGCATCTTGGGCTACTGCAATAGCTCAGAAAGGAATTATTTCCAGTAGTAGTTCTCATAAATTTGAAGTGGAACAAGCCAAAGTAAAAAAGAAACCTTAATTGGACCAATGACATGATTTGTTAAGCTATTTTTTTTTCCAATTTTAAAATGTATTTTCATAAAAAAAAAATTTTCTGAAAATAATTACTTAAAAAATTGTGCTACTTGTTTTTCATGTGTTTCGTCTTACTTCTCTATCACTGCGTATTAAAAAAAATATCCATGTAGTCCAAATTCGGCGTTTCTCCCCTATTTTAAATAATTTAATTTATTTGTATCTCATTTGACACTTGTTTAATTAAATTTTGTTGTTTTTGTGCATTTCACCCCAAAATTGTAATAACTTATGAAAACAAATTATGGTTCGGCGGGTATTAAAAATTATTTGGTGTCGTCTGTATTTTCTTAAGGATCAATGAGACTTAAAATTTGGATGTTGTCATTTTAATTAAAAATAAAGTTGCAGATGATAGAAGAGTTTTGGTTATTATAATAGTATACATACAAGTAATTTTAGCATTAAAACATGATATAATTTTACAAAAATGTTCATGTGTACGTTGTCATTCCAACGGCTTATGATCAGATGAAAATATTTTTATCCAGAGAAACGCTGGGTATTATAGCCAGTTTTGGATAAATGACGACGCATCCTACCTAAAACATTTTTCATATTTCTTGAAAATTGAATCATTAGCTTGGCAGCAAAGTGGATTATGTATACATACAAATATGCAGTTTAATTACTTACGCAATTGTTAATCTCCGCATCAGAGAATCTGATATTAATTTGTACATTACTGCGAAACAGGACATAAACTCATAAAAAATGCTGAGATAGAAATTATATGAAGAAGAATTTAATAAAGTAAATATATTTTTATAATTCATTTTACCACCAAAATTTTGCCACTCCATTTCTTACAGCAGTAGCATTTTATAATTAAGAAACTTTTAGCATCGAAACAATGAAATTGTGAAGTTCATCCTGTCTTGAGTTTTTATTATAGAATATCTCAAATTATCAATGAATTTCATTACAAAGTTTAAATGAAGATGCTTACCCCAAGTTGCTTACCCCAAGTTAAGCGATTTACCTGATAATTTTACCAAATCTTCTAAATCCTAGAAATACTTATTTTAATATTTGAAACAAAAGTTTTGAAAACAACAAATGTTTCTCAAATTTTATTTATTTATTTTTCTTTTTAAGAACAATCGTTTAACCAGTGTTATAGAAAACCATTTAATAACTTTACTCGAGTATTTAATTAAGATAATATTAAAAACTTTGCAATTACAAATTCAGATTATTTTAGCTTTATGAAAGTCCCGCTTTGTGTGAAGCAACACGTAGGCAATTTCTGTCCCAGCCTCATATTTTTGAACTGTGATCAGATTTCGAGGACACCTGAGCCGGCTCCCCCGACTCTTAACTTCTGTTCCGCAGCAGGAAGCAGGGCCGGATTACCAAATAGGCAAGTGGGGAACAGTCTAGGGGCCCCAAGGTCGATTTAGGATAATTTAATTTTGAGCTTCTGTTTCATTTAGAAGAGCTTATTCTAATCAAGCATCATTTAAATTCAAGAACGTTGATCTTAGAGGGTTTTTTCATGTTTCCGAATGCATTAAGTCAATCCGAAACTATGACACCTGTATAAGACGCATTTTTCTATCTATAATTTGTTTTCTCTTGACTCAGTCGGTTCCTTAAGCAGCTGAAACAAACCAAGTAGCTATTTCAGATGTTGCGTCCGTCAATATTCGATCATAAAATTATATTTGCTTCCAATTGCGAAACTTTACGCAATTCTTTTATTTGATCAAAAACTTGTGGTCCGATTAAAGAAACGGTAGCTCCGCTATCCAATAAACAGTTAAAGTTAATACCACAAGATTCCGCCTTAAAAATTGGTAAGGATAATTCTGGGTCTGAAGAAAAACTCTCGGGAGACAGCTTACTAGACCCTGCATTTTCTACCAACGCTGTCTCCTTCTCATGTTTAAATCTCTCCCGTTATATCTGTAATTATTTATTCCTCCGTTATAGTCAGAAAAATATCGATCATTATGATTATCGGGTTCGCCTCTACTATTGTTTGTAAAATTCCTATCATTGAAATGTCTAAAATTATTTCCGCCTCTATTTGAAAAATTTCGTTCTCTGGAATGGGGAACTTCAGCATTTTTTTTTTTATTTTTTAAATCGATTTAAAATGCTTCGAAACGAACAATAACATTTAAAAAAATTTTCTAGACAGTTTTTTTTTTTTAAATTTGCAATCCAAGTTCGCCTCTCAGAAAACGCGTCAAAAACGATCCATTTTGGCACGAAACGGGTCTGACGTCAAAATTGCCAGATAGGGGAGACACACTCTTCCTTCCCGTTCGCGCTGTATAGAGATTCTCTTTTTTTCTATACTTTCCGACTATCGCATGAGATAAAATAATGTCGGAAAGATACAAGTATTGTATTGTTCCTAAATGTCGTAATACAACTGTAACGGCACCCGTTAAATTATTTATCAATGTGCCAAAAAATTATGTTATTCGCAAAAAGTGGTGTAAAACAATGAAGAGAGATCCGAAGCTAAATCCGGAATTATCAGGAAGCAGCGTTCGCCATGTCTGTGGAGATCATTTTGATGTGAGTTATTAATCTATATTATACCTATTAAAACTGTATATCATGAAGCACAGCAAATTCAGAATTGGATATCTTTTTTGTTTTTGAAAGAAGTATAAGGTGAGGTTAGCAGCAAAAAAATTTAAGATATTTTAAAGCAAATAGTTAAGTTAATTAGTTTTTTCCCATTTGATTACATGGAATTTATTCTTTTACCCTTTCCCCTCAAAGGGTAAAAATATAGAAGATCCCACCTTCTTTAAGAATCTTTTTTTAAAAAAACCTTGCTCATGTTATTTTATAGCATAAATTTTTTCAATGCATATTCGAATGTTTCTTATATTTTTTAAAAAATTACCAGTACTATTGAAAATTAACAAGAATATCTTAAAAATTAGTTTAAATTCACGACTTTTTTAATAATAAAATTCGTTTTCATTTGTAGTTCAACAAAATAATTCGCAGAATTAACTTTTGATGCAAAATAAATTCTTTATATTCAATGAATGCATTAAAATCAAAATTAGTCTTCAAAAAGTTAGTTTGCTCATCAATTATTATAGTTGAGAAAAGGTGGGATAAATTTATCTCATCGTGTATCTCGAGTTTGTTGATGGCAGCACTTAAATTCCTAGATCAGTCGCATTTGGTCTGGTTTGAATATTATTATAAATTTATATAGTTTTTTTTATGTAATTCTAAAATTAACTAACATAATGAAAAAAAAACTTACTTTGCAGTAAAGAAGGCTTTCTACTTACAGATACTTTGTTCGTATCTTTTCTTTTTTTTTTTGCAATTTACGAAAGTGGTTACAGTTTTTTCATTTTTAATTTTATAGTGTATTTCTTTATATAAGTTATTTTTACCAGATTTTATACTAATTAGTATAAACAAGTATTTTAAAATTAATACTTGCACAAAGGAAATAATTTATATAGTAAAATAAAGCGTAGTAAAATAAAACTATATAAAATAAAATTAATTTTTAAAAGACACAGGTGTGTTTTTAAAAAAATACCGTACCTGAAATTATTTTGAACGGAACTTCTGAAATAAATAAATTCCTGTTTTTTTTTCTGTAGGCATACAAAATTTAATACATCATTTAAAATCAGGTTCTTATCTTTTCGTCCTTCCTTGTGCAACAGAAATCGCAGCGTCTTCTCGGAATTCCCGAGGGCCCTCTGCAATTTATTGTTGCTTGATAGTTTCGAAAACCTATCGGTTTTTCTAAGGCGAAGCCTTTTCTGTATAGTATAGAGCCCTATTCCGGAAACTGAATGCATTCACGGGAAGGTCAAAACAACTTTTCTTATGAGATAATTTACGAGCTGGCGTTTTGTGTCCAGTTTCTTTGTCGGAACTGAATAATTACAGACACATGTACTGACAAAACATTTGTGTTACTTCCCTTGTAATAAAATAAGTAAGCGATCAGGATTTTGCTGATAGAAAGTGAGTAGCTTGCTTTGTTCCGAAGCTTTCAAAGAGATCCATAAAAATACTACAGAATAGTGTGTCACATTTGAGTGCTGATTGTTGGAAAATCTGTTGCATTCAAAGAGATACACATTCTTTCAAGGTATTTTCAAATCAAGGGCTGACGATACGATTCGCGGAAGAGTCTCGGGTAATACGGTAGACCATTGATGGGCGGTGGGACTATGTCATCCCACCCCTTGTGGAAAAAACTAAAAGCAGAAAAAA
>BGPR01049297.1:825-11236 GCA_013235015.1 Araneus ventricosus
ATTCAAAAACTCGTATACTGATATGCGCTTTAATAGGGGAAATAATTTTTTATGAGATTGTATAAAAATTATTTTTAAAAAAATATTTATTCGTGGTAGAAATGGATGACATATTTTTACGTTCGCATGACAAGTTAATCAGTTACAGTTTTTATGTCCCAGAGACGAAAGTTTTTGTTCCTTTGTATCCTCAGCTGATATTTCTAAAGCACCATTTCCTAACCACTAACCAAAGAAACGGCAACTTCATCTAAAAACCTTTCAACCTACTTGTGTCCTACTTGTAGAAGGTCTGGTCAGTGGCGGTTTTTCGCACAGGCGATCACCTCGTACCTAGAGACTCTGAGGGGAACTCAAAATCTATTCGATATACATCGCAGTGTTAAGCTGACTGCGAATTTACGACATTGGGTAACGTAAAGCCTCAAAACAATTTTGTGCCTGGGGCCTCATGTTGTCAAAACCCGCCACTGGGTCTAGCTGAGAAACATGAATCGATAGAAGATTAGGGGCTCTATCCTCTGGCTGAGCTCATAACCAGCTTTATATAAAAACTGGTACATTGATATGCGCTTTAGCAATGAATTGCTCACTGAAGTCAGGCTGGTTTCTGAAGGTTTTCGTACCTATTAACTCTCTGAACCCGGCTAGAGTGAGAATTCCAGTACCTAAAACACTGAAGTAAATTTTCGTTCATAAAAACAGAATGAAATCCTTCCTTTCTTTGCAAAAATTTCAGGAGGACGACACCCAAGTTTGGGCGGTCAATTGTCAACAAAGAAAGGAACTACAGTAGAACCTCGATTATCCGACCCTCGTTTAACCGGAACTCTCCGTTAACCGACGTCGGTTTCCTGACTCTTTTTTCAGCGTCTATTATCCGAAACTCTTTTAAACGACACTTTCTGTTCACCAAAGTCCATTTTTTTAAGCTTTTGTTTTTTACTTTTACATTCCTTGTGTACGCAAGCTTTCTTTTCGAACTACGAGTACAGATAAATATTTTGGTTCCCCTTTATCAGAATTCCTTTGAAATTAGTTCTCCCCCCATACCCTGTGCACACGTCCCTGTTCTAAACAAAAGCACTCCCCACTTCGAAATTTGGAATGCCGTATTGCCAAGTGCCACAGCAATCGAATGCTATTGCACCCTCTGAAGGAACAGAACTTCTTTTGTCATCTTTTCACAAACAGAAATTTTCACAGTTGTAGAATTTCAAAAGAGGGAGGAGAAATTAATGTGATTCCTCTGGACTAATGCTTTTAAGAAAACTTCGTGACAGAGCTGCGCGAGAAAGGTCGACCAATTCACGCCAGATGGAGCTTCCATTTAAATCATCGTAAGTTTTTTGTTTCAAAATAATTTTCATGTATAATTTGAATTTAGATATTTATTCAGCAGTTTAAATAGTCATAATAGGAGTTCGATAACGATGTTACATATTAAACTAAATTATCTCTATTATCCGGAAATTTCGATTATCCGGTGTAGGTTCGGTCCCAATTACGTCGGATAATCGAGGTTCTACTGTACTTTTCTCTAGAAAATTGACTCAGGCGTCCGAAACCGCCTGAGTACGGCTTCTGTCGAATGGGGCGGTTTGAGGCGGGATAGGGCTCAAAGAGTTAATGCTCTAAAACCAGATGTTTTTCTGACTCTCTGGTTTTGGTTTTTTGACTTTCTTGGTTTTCTTTCAAGCGCAGCTGAAACAAGAGCCAGTTTTATAAGCAAAGTGGTATTTTGTTATTGAACATGGATACTCTTCGTCCACCACAAATGTACAATAAGATGCTTAAAGTCAACGAGGTTTACAACAAGAGGGTTGAGAATAATCAAACAAGTCAACCCATGGACGAAACAATTCCTTCTCAAAAATATTATATTAAAGTAAAGAAGAAAAAGATAAAAGAAGTAATCAAAATGAACCAGAATAATGCAAAATGATCAAAAGAGCTGAATAAAAGGAAGTAAAATCGGAACTAAAAAGAAACAGCATGTAAAATTCCACCAAGAATTGAAAGTCAAAATGTCCATGATTAAAGAATCAATATTTTACAAAAGTATGCATGGATATAAAGCATAAAATATTTATAAAGAAAGGGAAAGAAAATATACACATACAAATTAATAGGGAAAAAATAAATTTTAAAAATTAAAAAAAGATGGGAAACAAAGATAACAAAACAATTTATTATAATACTAAGCAAAACAGTTATCCTTATATATTGGAGATAAATCATACTTCTACCTAGACACGTTAAGTTCACTTTGACTGAAAAACGAATATGCCACATTTTCCTTCTATTATGAATTCTTGACTCATGAGCTTGTCTAGATATGCTAGACTAAGTGGGATTGGAAACACCACATCTTTCAATCTCTTACTGTTAAAAAGAGTTTAATTTAAAAATATAATGAATATTTTAAACTACCAAAAAATATTGGTAAGATCGAAAAGGAGAAAAATTACCATTGAAGAAGAATGTGAAAGTACATTTAGAAATAAAGAGGTCCCATTTAAAATAGCTTTGTCAGCGCGGTTGCTTGCGGCAGAATATCGAGCAATGTCTGTACTTGTAAAGTCTATTAAAATAATTATTACAAGGGTACAATATTAAAACGAAACATAGTTTATGGCAAATATTCCGTAATAAGAAGGCACCTGGTGAAAAATGATCTTTAAGCGCATTCTTTCATGAAAGAAATCTTTCCACACGGAAAGAATTTCCCCATCGGAATGAAGAGATATGGATTAAGTTACACCAAAATGGAAATACCCCATTTTTTTGTAACATCTTGTGGAAGATAAAACGCATTTTCTACATTCTTCTAAGAAAAGCGTTGATTAAACTTTTAGTTTTTGAGAAATAAAGCTATTATCTTGAGTGTACAGAAACTTTTAAAGTTATTTTCGCTGGAACACGTCAATTGATCGGTTCTTTATGTGTTTTATACATCATAATATGTCAGTTCTTTAGAAAAAAAATTAGCTTTGCGGTGTTAAACTTTAAAATGATTTATGACAAAATAACGAGTTGACTGAACTGGCCACACTCTAGTGCTTACACCCTAGTTTCAATGTTGTGGTCAAATAATCTTAAACATTAGGTCCACGATTTTTTCTTATTAACCCTCTGACTGTTAATTTTTTAAAATCACTATTTAGATGCAACGGTACTTTTCGATAGCCGGGCGCAAGCGAAAAATCGCCAAATAATGTAGAATTTCGCCAAATTTTGGCGACATCTCGCGTTTGGTTGAGAATTGGCGACATTTGCGCCCGGCGACTTGGCTGGCGTTTGGTTCATAATTGGCGACATTTTAGCCGGGCGCCAGCGAAATATCGCCAAATAATGTAGAATTCCGCCAAATTTTGGCGACATTTGAGCCCGCCGACTTGTCTCGCGTTTGGTTGACAATTGGTGACATTTGCGCCCGGCGACTTGGCTCGCGTTTGGTTCACAATTGGCGACATTTGCGCCCTGCTAACGGAAAAGTACCGATATAACATTTGCAATCGTGTTCAAATACCATTGAGAGAAGCGAATTGTTATTTATATGCAAAGCTTTATTAGTATGATAGGATCGAACGCTATAAAATTACTAAGTAAACACATTATCCTGTGAAAATTGCAGGATGCAACAGAAAATGGACCTGCTTCTAACACGCGTAAATTATGGGATACGCAGTCAGAGGAATAAAATTTAAATCAGAAGTTTCCTTCTTCCTTTCCGTCTCAAATTATTATTATTTGTTAGTAAAAAAATTAAAAATTGAAAAAAGCACCTTAGAAATACTCCACGTTTAAAATTATTCATTTATTCCAGATTACTTAATTAATTAACGAATTAATTTCATAAAGAATTATTAATTAAAATTATTCATTTGCATCCAGATCACATGGACCTCTAGGCCCAATCAGCGATCGAAATTAAAACCAGAAATGCTTAGAAAAGCACATTACGCCATATAGCATCATAGGCGCGGAAGGGGTAAAGGTATAACTACTACCTAGATTTAAATTCATTTTAATTCTAACGAGGAAGTGAAATATTCTGGGAATAAGCAGAAGTCGATAAATTAAACAGCCATTTGATGTAAGCTTTTAACTTTAGATAAATGATTTTCAAATGATAAATCAAAATAGATGCGAAAATTTACATAGAAGAGAATACTCTCGAAATTTTACAAAGGAAAGCTATAACGTCGCTTAACAAGCAACACCACCTATCTCCAATTCCAAACAATTGAGATAGGTGGGGTTGCTTGTTCAGCGAAGACATGCTAGTTATTTCATTATTTAAAACATATTCGCACCTTACGTTAGGAATTATATGATGACTAGTTTCCATTCAAAAACAAGGGGGAAAACGACTTCGTTTTTCTCCTTAAAAGAAATGTAATGATGACTCGAAACAAATATATTCTCTCAAAACTCCCATAACACAACTGTGGAAAAATTCTATTTCGCACAAGCTTATCAGGAGAAAATATTTATCCTATTATATTTAGACTTCAAAAATGTAATAATGACAGTGTACTTATCTGTGATCCAAATGATGACATGTAGTATGAGATTCAACATCTTTTATTTGCCTGTCGACATGGAGATCATGTTGTACACATAATAAATCAATGAATCACGCTCTTATGCTCAGCAGATAATGATGCATTAAGCGCTCCTAAATATATTATATTACTATAATGTGCCTCTCTTCGGCATGCAACAGAGTGCACACGAGTTCTTTTACTTCATCTCCCAAAAATGTGTCCTGAAAAATGTGTGACACCTCACAGTGGGAGCGTCGCTGGTAGAACTGACTTTCTCGCTTACAGCTAGAAGTCAACTTGCAAGAAAGGTTAAGATTGAAGGAGGGTCATCCCCCATCCGGCCAGGCCCTCACAGGGTTCAATGGGCCGACCTCTCTTACTTTTGTGGGGAAGTTCGTAACAACAACGTTTTCGTAACTAGATATTAATTAAATCGCTCTCCATGAAATCCTTATAATCGTAAGAGAGATTCATTTTCATTTGAATGCGAAAACGGTGCTGTCAACACATTTTCACGATACATGCGCCTCAAATGCGCCGAATCAACTAAACTTTGGATTCCACTGCGCATCACCCAGAAGAAAATATGGACATGGCATTACAGCGCAGCGTAAAACAATGTGCGGTAAAATATTAGGTCACACGTCACAATGACGTTTACCTAGTGACAATGACGTCACCCGAATTGCAAGATATTGCAACGGACAAAAATTTTATTACAGACAAAATATTAATTTCTAAGTTGTCTTTTTTTATCTAATTCCTTTCTGTCAGCATAAACACTTAAAATTCAAAAAATAATTTTCACCACTGTTTAGAGCTTAAAAACAATCAACTAGAAAAAGTAGAATAAATATAAAAATTAATAAATTTAACTTAAACTTTGAACAAAACAACAAAAAATTTAGACAATAAAATTTATACAATGTTTAAAGTAACGCGCAATTGCAGCTGCATACAAAAACAAAGAACAACGGAAATCAATATCATTCAAAGAAAGCTAAAAAAACTAAAATAAACTCAGAGGGAATCGAATTAAACAAACAAGGAATCCATTCTAGTCCATTTTATCAAGGGCTAAGGACTATATTCGAAATGGATTCAAAATAATAATTGGGAAATTTTTCTGTAAGAAGCTTGCATTACGCCAAATATAGCTTCTCTTAGCCCGAAATTTTCCAACAAAAGACAAAGGAGATCTGTACATCTAACCAGCGGGAGTGGTCTCCCCTAAACTTTCTCGTATACTTTCTAAGTGGAGATTCGTCAAAATCTCGAGTTCGAATTTTTTTGACGATTACAATACTTTCTCTTTGTATACTTCGTATACGAGAAAGTAAAGCAAAAAAACAAACAAACCTGAAATCAAATATCTGTTGCCACGTTTCAAAAAATATTACTTTGAAGCAGGTGCGATAAAATAGGCAATGCAATGATTACTAAAGCTAAAATTCTGCTTTGGAATTGAATTCCCAAGAAAACAATTTATACTACCACAACCGTAACAATTGCAAAAGCGCGTGAATAAAAGATTTGCTGAAATAATGAGATCGGTTTGATTTACAACAATAAAAAAATTGTTAACAATTGATGCTTGAAAACATTATTTATTGTTGTACATAAAATTTACAACAATAACAGATTGCTACCAATACGCATGCGCATGAGAATCGGATTAAAAGAAATTGAATATGCAATTTGAACGCCTCTTTTTGACGGATTTGGCCCAAACTTTTATACGGACCTACATTCATAACGATAAAACTGTGTACCAAATTTTATCCATTTAGCTATTCAAGTTTTTGAGTTATAGCGTTCACATGACCGCGGACATACAAATAGACAGACTTCCCGTTGACGGATTTTGTCCAAAATTTGATAGAAACCTACAAATTATGTTCAAAGACCACATACCAAATTTCATCCCCGTAGCTCTAATAGTTTTCGAGTTATCGTGTTCACAGACAGACACACACACAGACAGACATACAGACATAATTCCAAAATTGTGTTTTTCGGACTCAGGGAGGTGTAAAACGTGGAGATCCGTCAAAATCTCGAGTTCGAATTTTTAGACGATTACAATACTTTCTCTTTGTATACTTCGTATACGAGAAAGTAAAAAGCATTATTTTCTACTGTGCATTTATGTTAATATTTTTGGAATCATTGCCAAGAAAATTTTAGAAAATAATCAGAGAGGATTCATTTCTGATGATCTTCACGTTTATTATCTTTGTACTTTTCTGCATCAAAATAAAAAAAAGCCATCAAAATTTCTGCATTCTCTATTCTTCGGTATCTTTATCGTCCAATAAATCATTAGGCTGAATCAAAATTTTCATTTATAAAGCAACAGGCAAAAAAAATCATTTAGTATTATTTCAAAGAATAAATTTAAAAGAACTATTCTAAATTGCAAGAAAGATATATTAGGGAAATTCTTTCAGTTCGTATATTTGCTTTCTTTTTTGTTCCAACAGCAGTTTTTTTTTCTTTTAAATTCTTAATTGCCGTGCAATTATTTTTCCAACAAATATTTGATTTCTTTCACATGCTGTTTAATTATTTGGCAGACAATTAATTCTGAGTAGTGAAATTCATTATTATTTACTTTTGTTCCGTTTACTCCCTTTCTTAATTAAGGCTTGTAAAAAACGTTGGATTATAATTAAGTTAATTTTGCTTAGCATATGTAAAAATTTCGAATTAATTGAAAGGGATGAAAGAGAAACTGTCATCTAAAAATACAAAAAAAATTGTTTGCGATAATCGCTGTCGTGTTAGTTTTCAAGTTTATTAAGATAATTAAACAACTCTTGAGTGGAGCTATATTCTATGAAAGCTAATGCCGGCTTTTTAAACAATACTAGTAATCTATATAAATAAAACTGAAACGACTTTTTCTTGTACGCTAGAGAAAGCTAAAATACTGAATAAATTTTCTTCAAATTTTGCTCACAAATATTGTGAAACACAAGGAAAGTTTTTAGATTCGTGACAATTCATTAAATAGTTTAATTTTCCATTAATTAAAAACAGTGATTCTATTGCACATGCGCAGTTCAGGCTCTTATGCTGACGAACCTAAAAGGCTAAACAATATTAATAGCCTATGGAGAAAATTAGCTCTTTTTTAAAATCGTTTGGTTCAATTGATGTTCGCATTTTAATTAAAAAACTTTTTAAACAATAAAAGGATTTTGTATATCATAATATCTTATATAAAAGTTTTTTTCATTAAAAATATTAGACTTGAAAGTAATTTTATCCTGCATCGCCGGGTATATCAGATAGTACATAATATAAATTTTCATCCCTTATAAACGTATCTATATTTCTTGTTATATGATGATAAAGTAAATTGAATATTTGAGTTTTTCCTCAATAAATTAAGTGATTATTCGAGATCATTTTAAGTAATTTTTATTCATAATTGCAAATTAAGTCCATATTCAGTGATGCTTCTAGAATACATTGAAAATATCTAAATTTTACAATGAAACAATACTGGTAATGCAAATGAAGAACACAAAGTAAAAGATTTTTTTTTGTTTTGTTTCCTAGAATTAAGCTGCATTATCATAAATTTAAACCATGAAGATTACGATCTGTAAACAAACAGAATTATTTCAATATTCATTTTATAAACGTATTTACAATCATACGCAGAAAAACTTTATTAAATCGTCATACAAGTTAAGGAATGCAAAAGAATTTTTTTCGATGATAAACCCGTATACGATTTGAGTTGTTTTTGCATTGTACAGTTTGGGTGTAACACTGAAAAAGTGGTTACGAAATAGGAATGATTTTTAAGAGAATCGTTTCCATCTTTATTCATAAACCATTTAACAGCATAGTCAGTTCTAACTGCCATGACAGTTTTCTGTACGATTCTTTTATTCTTAAGAATGGTGAAAATATGAGCTTATTTCTATTCATAAAATGCAGCTAAAATCTTAATTCATAATTTCTTGCATGCAGCAATTCATTGTTTATCGGAGTACAAAATATCTTTACAGAAAAGCCAAATTCTTTTGGAGCTAAACTATTCGACATAGAGCTTGTCAAGCTTTATTAAAATATTAATTGTTTATCGGAGTACAATATATCTTTTTCAGAAAAGCCAAACTCTGTTGGAGCTAAACTATTCGACATAGAGTTTGTCAAGTTTTATTAAAATACTAGCTGCATGGCCCGGCGTTGCACGGGCTATCTCGAATAATTTGTCATTCCCTGCCGGACAGAAGAAATTAGGTCACGTGACACGTGCCCAACATTCTCTCCTAAATAAAAGGAAAGAGTGGTTCAAACATTCCGTCCACACAACGCCATCTACATTGCATTGTTGAGGAATCCATATTGCATTGTTGCTGTTTTCAACAATGAAACACGCAATTAAATATTTGTTTAAACAATGAAAACGGTTTGAATTGCGCTGAAACAATGAAAAGTATTGTTGAAAATTAGTTTTTAATTAATATCTTTTTTGCTAATTAAAATTTCGGAATTTAAATGGTCAAAATGGATTTCTTGGATTATTCCCCATCTTTTGGTACTTTCCGCGAGTTTCTCCTTTCAGCGGTTCGTGAGAAGATAGCCTCACATACATACACGTCGAATTTTAATAGTGTAGATTAATTGTTTATCGGAGTACAATATATCTTTTTCAGAAAAGCCAAACTTTGTTGGAGCTAAACTATTCGACATAGAGCTTGTCAAGTTTTATTAAAGTATTCATTGTTTATCAGAATAAAATATATCTTTTCAGAAAAGCCATAGTTTCATCATATTTTTTCTCAATGACTTTTTAAATGTCAACTCTCTCGGTTTTACACACTACCACAACCCTGAATTCAAAGAGGAAGTATGCTAATTTAAAGGGCACTCAGTTTTTATCCCATCGACCGATTTTACCCCATTAGTGCGAAAAAACGGGTACACATGTACATTGGGAAATTAGGAAAACTAGATTTTCAGTGGAAAAGTAGCAGATATTTTTTTATTTTATATGACAATTTAAGAATGTTAGTTACAAAATTCACATGCAAAGCAGTTGTCTTCTTCCTCTGTGCCACTCCAGCTTTCGTGGGGCAAGCTAAGATAGTTTATAAATTGGGATCCACACTTCTCAATTATTTAAATTAGAAAATGCTTTATTAAAATATAAACAATCAACATCTGTTGTGTTTTTATCGTCATCATCGGAAGAAACATCATTACTGTCTGGCCTGGTCTTTCGAAACTTGGAGTACCCGGTTTTTCCCCGAGTTCAGAGGTTATAACCGCGCAACTATTGGACTAAATTCTTACTGTTTAATACGGTATAAATCCTTAGTAAACATATAACTGTAACATAATATTTTATAACTGTAATTATTATTAAATAAGGGTAATAAAAAAACCAAAGAACATTAGAGAGTTGACATCTATAAACAAATACACCTTCATAGACGCAGTGAATTCAACAGCAACAACACGGCCACTATGACCACTCTTTCTTCTTGACTAGTGATATGTAATTCAAAATCTGTCCGCTAGAAAGGAGAAATAATAGCGCCTGAATCAAGGTACCCGGTTTTACCCTACTTCCCCCTATAAATTTCTTCGTTTCTAATATTTCGCTCTGCAATACTTAAGACAAAAATAACTAAAAATGTTTTGACGATTCGATCTTTATTTAATTATCTAAATTAATACCTTCCTATAGGATAAACAATTATTTTTAACTTTAAATTATTTCCAGTGACAAATAAATGTTCGTGTTCTTTAAAACACATATTTTTATAAAATAGGAATTTTATTCACCTATATAATGATTCTAAATTGAACGAAAGATAATGTTTAAATTATCT
>BGPR01049298.1:0-11340 GCA_013235015.1 Araneus ventricosus
TATAAAATAAAAATTATGCAATGGTTGGGGCTGAGTGATTGGTACACGTCAACTATTTTCTATATAAATTGAAATTTTACTAAATTAGAGGTTATAATAATAACAATAAATATCATTATGTTAATCTCATTATTTGCATGAACATTATATGGTACTTACGTATTAACGCCACCGAAGCTACAGATTTGGCGGTTTTTAAGTGCCGCCAAATTTTAAAACTTACGTATTAACGCCAAATTGGCGGTTTTGTACTTATGTATTAACGCCAATTTGGCGGTTTTTGTACTTACGTATTAACGCCAATTTGGCGGTTTTTAAGTGCCGCCAACGCCACCGCAGCTACAGATTTGGCGGTTTTTAAGTGCCGCCAATTTGGCGTTTTTTGTACTTACGTATTAACGCCAATTTGGCGGTTTTTGTAAACAAGATTGCTCTTCATTGGCGCATTACGCCAATCTGTAGCCTCGGTGGCGTTAATACGCAAGTACCCATTATATTTGCAATAGTATATTACTTGACATGCACTATGTAATAAAATAATTAGAACAATCAAAATAATTTAGTCGACATGTGTGAAGTACCGGCACTCGTCAGAGAGACTATAAAACGGCTTTGAGCGTCATGACCGAGAATTGAGCGTTCCATCATTTAGCGTATCAATTGCCTGCCCATACCATAACTCCCGCAGACGGGAAACTATGTCTTTATTTGAAGTTTCCTGAATGAAAGCATGTTCCACGTTCTGTCCAGTTGTAAGCCGAGAATCACTTAGTAGGGAAAATCTAAACTTATTATTGAACACAACATTGACCACGGTTTGTCCACTTCACTGACAATTTTTAAACTGTTCACGTTCCTGGTCAGACGTTAGGATGATACAAACTGCTGGTCGTCTGGCTTAGAGACTAACATATTGGAGTCTCCTGTAAACAGTTTGTCTTGAAATAGTCGTTCCTGTGGCGGATGTGCCATGTGATTTCATACGTACTCCTGTAGAACTCTCTTCCCAACCATAAGACTAGCGAGGCAGGAAAGCGACATTATATTATCGTAACAATATCAATTTGTAGAAAAACCCTCATCATTTAGCTTCGCTTAGAGAGAATCTAAAATTCAGCTATCTGCAATGCTGACAACTTTCTGAATCTTAACGGTATTGAACTCGAATTTTTACATAAGTTGCCCTACACAAGCCGAGACATCTGGCATTGAATGTATGAAGAAAAAAATAATCCACGTTTCGCGCATGCGCCGTAAAACAATATGTACTAAAAATACTCGTATTTCCTTTACTATTTAACGTATTTATTGCAAATTTTAATACAATGCTTTTAAAACGTATTGTCAAGTATTCAGTAAGTTTTGGAAAATTTGAAAGAAAACTCTGCATGATATAAGCAGAAAAACATGCGAAAGATTTGGTATGTTTCAGAGAAACCTTTATATCATCCCGAATATTCACGATAATTTTATGAAACTGCATGAAAGCAATGTTCGTAAAAAATAAAACGATTGCTGAAGGTTCAAAACATTATCAGATTTCTGTAAAACGGGGTAAGTTCACATAATTTTCGTCTTTTCATATATTTGTGGGCGGTCCCCTAACTATCCCAGTAACAAAATCTTCACTGTAAATTGTGAGTTCCCACGATGGTATGTCCTACGATTCTCCACAAGTGATTGTCAACCATTGCATTCAAATTAACTCCAAATGCTTCGAATTTTAAAAATCTTGCAATACTCTTGACCAGTAGTCTGCCATAAACGAAAACCATCCGAGATGAAAGGGTGACACGAATTTGGTCCTGAATTGGTCACACACCAAGGGCAAAACGTCTGTAACATTAATGCAGGCATACATAATTCGATAAGTACGTTTTTTCTGAATCAAGGAGGTCTAATCCTGTGAATTCGTCAAAATCTCGAAATGAAATGCTTTGGCAATTACAGTACATTCTGCATTTAAGCATTTTGTAGGAGAAAGTAAGAAAAAGGAAGGTTTGTTCGTTATGTTATTTAATTCTCATTGAGTTCTTCAATATGAGATAACAAATTTTGTTCGATATTTCCTGAGATTATTTTCAATGAAGCCTCTGCTCCTAAAAATAACATGGAAATCGTTACTGAATCACGAAAGCTGTCAAGAAAATAACAGTACTGATAATCATTTGGATATCAGTTTACTGTATTATTTAGATAAACTTATTATTAATAACTTTAAAATGATCTTCATAATTTTTTATGTTTTTCAGGAGATAAATTATTATTTTTTATTTCCTGCATTTTTGATAAATTACTTTGGAAAGAAATAAACAAAAATGTTCTAGAAATTTGTTAGACATACTGCTCATTTTATTGAATGATTCATGGTTTTAACTGAAATAGCAAATAATTAATATGTTTTCTGTCAAAATTAGCAAAAGAATATTTGATTTTCGATCTTACTTAAAGACTTGAAATGAAAATTACATTAATGGTTTATGTGAAAATTAAATAAAAACTGGAACTTATTCCAAGATTATTTTATTATGAAATCATTTGCTTCCTTAAATTTAATCATCATTTTATAGCTTCGGAGCTATCTGAAATAAATTTTATGTTATCTCTATGCTTAACAAAAATACATTTGGTGATCCTAAGTGCAAATGTGTGTCAAAAAAAGATTAATGTATCGAAATGAATTTAATGAAATAATGGAAATGTCTGTATTTTACGAAAATGTTGTAATTAATCATTGATTTTCTAGTTAATAATGATATTTCTGTTTTGAAGATTCACCAGGTTTCTTATTGCTTTCAATTAACATTTGACAGCTTACATTCAATGGTAAAATTTCAGTCGCTATATAGGTGGGAAACGCTTCGTGGAAGAATAGTTAAATTTATTTACACAAAATGCAATTAATCCTTTTGCCTATTAATTAATTAATATTAAATAAAAACTGCTGGTCTTGCTAACCCTGACATCGTGTACGTAAACTGAGGTCATCATCCTTACACATTTTGTAAAACATTATCAACTGACCATTTAAGAAACATTTTCAACTTCAACAAACAGTACACATAAACTATTCAGAACAATTTCGATCAAGCATTTTATATAACATTTCTAAACATGCGTCCATTTACAAAGCCTTTCTACTTTAAAAAATATACATGGCGGCAAAGGAAATGTAGCTTTTCGCTGCGATTTTTTAATGAAAGTTTTTCATGAAATGCAATGTTTGTAAAAGGATTCTTCTCATACTAACACAGCTGTTTGCCTGGAATTGTATTTCACAGCACAGGTGAAATAAAGACTGTTTATACGAGACAAATTTATTACCTGGTGAATAGTTCTCCCTTTCTGGTTTTGTAATGGATGTTGAAGCAAATCATTCTGGAGTTTACAACCTACTCAAAATGAGTTAGTTCTGTTCATTGTCTACATAAATGTTAATAATGGAGTCAAGTAACTGACCATATGATGCAACCTCTAATTCCATATTGTCGGCACTATCTTTACTTTCTTATTCCTTCGGCGGCATGTTAGCTGGATTATAACGTGCTGAGGAAAGATTGTAAACATAGCAACCATAACCATTCAGCTTAATGGTTATTTTTCTTAGTGTAAGCAAAGCATTATCTCGGAGAGCTTGGTTTACAGATTTCACAAAATTCTTGATGAAATAAAATATGAAAGCAAAATGTATTAGGATCCTATCTCAGATTACAATAGTGAAAGAGAAATATGCAATTAAATATTTGTTTAAGCAATGAAAACGGTTTGAGTTGTGTTGCAACAATTAAAAGTATTGTTGAAAATTATGCCCAAAAATATTTTTAAAAATATATTAAAATTCAAGAAAATCTTGTACGGAAGTTTAATTCATATCATTGGAAAGGTAATTGTTTGCACTTTCAGATGGTGTAAAAATGATTTTTGTGCTGTAATATTTTCGGAAGTTATTAAGGAAAATCACCGAAATTTCGCCTAATTTTTAATTAATTAAAATGTCAAAAAGGGGTCCCTGAGGTGCACATTCCTATTCTTCAAAGTATGTTTCTGCCAAATCTGGTAGCTCCAGGTCTAGCTGTCTGCCCTGTAGATAACCAACACAGAGATACACGAACACACACACATTCTCCTTTATTATTAGTACAGATTTTCACTTTTAACTATGGACTACTAAGACCAGAGCTTCATTTTTTTAAAAAGCATGGTTACTTTTGAATCTTGTTTTTGAAATGTTTTTTTTTTTTCATTTTGCTCTTTACATATTATATGTTTCCATATCTAGAGTACTGTGTGTTAGTCAATAGCTCCTATTATTACTTATGAAATTTGTATTTGTTCATATTTTCTAAGTCTTTTAAGATTTGATGTCACTTTAGTTTGGAGGCAGTTTATTAAAATTAAGAATATGAGTGAAGCAGCTCCTTCTCCCTTTCCCCAACTTAAGCCATATTTTCGTGCAGAATGGATAATTATATTCGACTAAATTTTTCATGCCCTCTGAAAACTGACAACATATACCATCAACTCTTTAATCCATTGAAACAAGATTTGAAGCCCATTCTGCTCTTTTAGTTAAATAAACTTTAAGAATAATGTTCCGCTTCTTGGCAACTTACGTGCACCCACAATTCTTATAATGGATTTCTTTCATTCTTACGCAATGCAGAAATGCAAACATGGATTAAATTTGAGAAATATTATATGAGTTTGGTTTGAAAACAACTTCGCATATCCAATTAATTACTTAATACTCATTAATTAAAAATTATACACCAACTTTAAAATAAATACTGCATAAAAGTTTAGTTATATTAACGTTTCGTTTCAAGCAACGCGAGAGCTATTTTGGAACAGAACTCTTAATTTCGAACCATTGTCGGATAACGAGGACGACGCCATTTCTTTTCGAAATTTCTGCTTTCAACGGGAGGACATTTGGCCCCGAAGGGAACTGAACAAACTTATTAAGATGTATCTGAATTTATCTGAACACATTTAGCTAAAGAAGACTTTTGAAAATAAGAAAATTGCCTATTTTCATGTGCTATTTCCTACAACTCTTACTATTCCTTCCTAATAAGCTGTGTATTTAAATTGAAAATTAAATCAATTATAAATATAAGCGGGTTTCCGCTTTCAGCACAATTTTCAGTCGATTGGTTTCAATCTGAATAATCACTTCAACTTTGAAAAAGTGTCAATTATAAATGTTTTATTTGAAGAACATTAGTAGATCTTTTTGACACATAGAAGAATTAATACTCATAAACGTATTTAATAAATCCTTTTTCCAAGCTTTTGTAAGGAATTGGACTTTATAGTTGCTATTGCCTGCGGTAGATGGCGCGGCACAAGACCGTTCCGTAAAAAGTTCAGTTGGCGGTTGGTCGGTAGCGTGGCTGGTTGTGTTGTTTTCCCTCGCGAGAGAATGAAGTGTCTTATATGATTTTTGTGTGGCCATGACTCGAAATAATAAGAATTGTAATGTATTTTCTTATCTTTTATGTTAAATGTATTTGTGTGTTTGTCTGTTTATGTCGTTCTAGTCCTGTGTGTCATTAATAAACTAAATTAAAAAAGAAATATTGCCTAATTTCTCGGCTGCATTTTTATATGACACTACACTTTTATTTTTGAATAATCAATTTATAATATTTTTTATGAAAGAAGAAAATTTATCTTATTATTTCGAAGATAAAAAGAAAAAAAAATTTAGACGATATGCAAAGTAAAAACATCAAATTTCTTTTAAAGAAATCACATTTAAAATATTTTCAGGATTATTCGCTGAATAATTATAAATTTATTTAAATAAATATTGAATATGTAATCAAGCAGATTTCAAAATCAATTATATATTGTTTTAGTTGAAAGAAGTGTTTCTTATTCATTGTCATAACATTTATCAAATTCAAATCAAATCGCACAAAACCTTTACAGGCCTTCCTTAATAATCAAACCATTTCATTTAATTAGTTCTGCTAGTTCTAGTAAATCAAGTGAGATTTAAAATTCTTCATTCGTGTTCATCCCATTTTCTAGAGTAATTTCCTAACCAACATACAGATTGCAGGATTGCGTAAAGAATGCAAACTAACCCAATAAGATTTTATTACATTATTCATCAAACCTTAATGGACACATCTTGAGACTTTATTCAAGAAAATGTTATCGATTATTGTGTGTTCATACTATAGATAGGGGTATAGAAAGGTATAGTTACCGCTTACTGCATATATAAC
Source organism: Araneus ventricosus (assembly GCA_013235015.1). NCBI lineage: Eukaryota > Metazoa > Arthropoda > Arachnida > Araneae > Araneidae > Araneus > Araneus ventricosus. The sequence continues at coordinate 6,240 of BGPR01049298.1, forward strand.
TCATCCTTCATCTCATGCTTTCCACAAACGAGGTGAAATTGTTAAACAGGGTAGAAAAGTTAACATTGGTTAAGGTAAAAATAACGTTAAAAAATTCATAAAAGTTAGCTAATAATCATAAAGCTGGAAACGAAGCAACGGCAAATAACTGGAGGTATTAATAATGATTCGAGATTCATTCAAAATTTCACAGGTTTCAAACTAGTTTGTATTGTTGAGTTTAAAAGATGTGTAATGACGAGAAAGAAAACTTCTGGAAAACATGCAAATATTTTCAAGACTTTAAACATCTGAATACAGTAAAGAAAAAACATAAACTCATGAACAAAAAAAAGGAAAGGTGATGTTCTTTTAAGCAAATTTCGAACTAATATGTTCCCTACTATTCAGCTTCTTCATAGATTCATTATCGTCTCTTCTAACTGTGAATTTTGTGTCCATGCGGAAGAAACTATATCACGCATCCTGTTTCATTGTCCAAGATATCGTGATCCACGACTTCAGCTCTTAAGAGAAATTCAAGATTTGAACAATGTTTACTCCGATACATCCCTGCAAAGCCTGTTAAATTTGGGCAAGATCAAGACGAGAGCTCTTGAAAAATTCTTTGTCTTGCAACGGCTTCTAGTTCACTTTATTCCTCCTCATTTTATTTGCTTAAATGTTTTCCCCTTGCTTTTGCTGTTTCTTTAAAAGTTTTTTTTTCATATTTTCGATAGTAAATTTGCTTATGTCTCTTGCAGCAGCATAACGATGGCAAGCTCGTGCTTGTAGCAAAAGTTAGAACTCTGAACAATAAATACTTTTGTGAAATGATGCTCATGAAATCAAACATAGAGATATTTAGTCGTCCGCATTTTCGTATTCTGGATTAATTCAAAATTAAAGACAACCAAAATGGTATGTTTAGTTTTCTTTATTTCATTGTACTTTTTAAAAAATTCAAATTTGAATCAAATTCAATTCATTGCACAGTCGCATTTCCGATAAGTCATTAAGGTATCCGACTGTGTTCGGAGACATTTTTTTGAAAAATAACATATATTTATTTTAATGTTATTTTTCAACTGCATATGTTTTAAAACTATGAAAATATTGTAAGATTAGGCTTTCAAAATAATATTTATTTAAAAACAACTGAGAAATTTCGAGGAAAATGATTAAAATATTTGCCTTAGACTAACAGCCATAGACAAAATCATATTCTAAATATACATAAATCCTTGTAGGAGTATATTTTTATGATAGTTATCTGTGTTATGCTCTAAAATCTTTCTTGTACTTCAAAATGGTTTTGAGATATAGCCGAACATAGTTACTAAACTGGTAATTTTTCATAAAAAATGTTTTTCGTTTATATTTAAGCACTTAAAAATAATACTTGATTTTAAAATTGACCTTAGTTTTTAGAGAAGAACATCAAGCATATTACAAAAAACAATCTCAGAAAATTTCATATCAATACTTGAATAACGTTTTTAGAAATCATTGTTACGGTCGACAGTTTTCCTCAAAAATATCATTTCTCAGAAAACGCATTTAAATTTTTCATGCAATATAAAATAATGCTTACAGTTCGGTAATAAAACAGCTGTAACTCCATTTGCAATTCACGTAGAGTAAAAAGAAAGACAGTTTTAGAAATCTTGTTAAACAGGTGACAAAATTAAGTCATAATTTTTTTTTTATAATTTCATCAAAAACGATAATTTTAAACCAGTCGGATACCTTAAGTAATGTACTTTGCGCTCAAACTAAAAATAGTGAGAAGTATACTCACTGGCATCTTTACATCATAACGTATCATACAAACTTCGGTTGAAATCTAGAATTTGGTACACACTCTTAAGACGCTGCCAAATCGCCAAAGCAAGACGTTGACCGCTGCATATCATTTGAGCCAAGTCGCCAAAGCCATATGCAGGGATTACCTGCATTAGCTTTGGCGACTTGGCGCCATTTTAAGAGTGTGTACTAACTTCTAGATTTCAACCCAAACTCCTTCGCACAATTCTTTTAAATTGTGTTTATTCAGAAATCTAACATAAAACAGTGAGTCCTTTGCTCACTTTGCTTACACCGTCAGAGTCTGAACGCATCCCTAATACCACAAGTATATCTAGCAGATGTCGTCAATATACCCAGGAATACCGCTATATTTGAGTACGACGTTTCTTGGCATTCAACGCCATTTTGGTGAAAAACAGGCTAGAAACACAATTTCAGCTGTTTCGCCAATATGAAGATTTATTACAATCGTAGCAACAGTTCAGTGTGTTGTAATGACGTCAGCAGTCTCTCGTCCTGTGATTGGGGCTAATCGAACTGTACTATGAATGAAGATAGAAGTATCCGCTCATTTACCGAAAAGATTCTGAGAAGTTTAGGGCAGGAAGCTTTCTTTCCTAACCCGTCTGTCTGGTAAGGGAATCTACCCAACTGGTACTGTAAGAGGTATTTATGACCTTAAACAAGGGGAAGGAAAACGCACTCCGAAAGTCCGGAATTTTTTGACGTGGAAATGTCTTTTCGCTCGATACAGTAATAGTCGGTCGAACTTTCTTGTATGACAAAATATCGTCAGATTTGAATCTCTAATAACTACGAGACTAAAAGTGTGAAAAGAATGGTTGACCCCACAACGGATAGATCATATCTGTAAGTGTTTGTAGCATAGTATTTGTTTTGCCGGTGACTTTGGTTGGTTGGATTGGGATTTATTGGCGCAAGAGCCAAATTTGGCCTTGCTGCGCCAAACGTACGGTGAAAGTACAGAATATGGTGGGGTTTTGCCTGTGACGTCATCGTACCAGTGTAGACATATGCGCGTGATTATTATGAATTAGCTTTACGTAAGGTTATAAATAAGTGTAGCGTGAAAACTCGTTTAGCTAGGAGGTTGATTCTGGTGTCATTTTAAAGAGCTCGAGGAGTATTACTAGGACCGAAAGTGAAACAATAAAAATATTTATCAGAATATAAGTAAAAATCGGTATTAAATTGAAAATTTCAAACTCCGCATGTTTTTTTTTATTATAATATGGAGAGTTTTCTTTCGAATTGTACGAAACTTACAGAATACTTGACAATACGTAAAAGAAATATTGTATTAAAATTTGAATTCAAAAATTTGAATATTATGGGAAATGTGAGCATTTGTATTAAATAATGTTTTACTAAGCACATGCGAAATGTAGTTCTATATACTATCAACAGATATGGAGCCATCAAAAGCTACTCTCAAACAAAGGCGCATTTCGGTTCCGCGCCGTAGATTTTTCGTGAAAACGTCCAGATAAAATCATAAAACAAGTGTTTCGTATTAATATCTAATTTAATAATCAATCTCTTTAATACAATATTTACACAGAGTAGTATAATGGTTACAGAATAGATAAATCGCAAGATACCACAGACCCTTGCTACATGCGATAAACTTGCGATTTGTCTATTCTGTAACTATTATATTACTCTGTGTAAATATTGTATTAAAGAGATTGATAATTAAATTATATATTAATACGAAACACTAGTTTTATGATTTTATCTCAACGTTTTCACGAAAACTCTACGGAAGGGATCTTGATAAGGGAATGTCATTTTTTCCTCCTTTTCTGGAGCCGCGGTGGACTAGTGGTAGGGTCTCGACCTTGGGGCCGGAGGGCTCCAGGCTTGAAACCCGATTCCACTGAACATCCGACGTATATGGGGCCTGCTGCACGCCAAATCATACGTAGTGGCCAAACGCCCTCTCGTTGGTGTGGCATGGAAGCTTGGAGAGGGGGCACCAGCTCGGGTGTCGTCCTCGTCATCTGCCCTTGGTTCAAAATTACTAGGTTCGTCCCAAAATAGCCCTCGTGTTGCTTCAGAAACGGGATGTTAATATAGCTAAAACTAAACTTCCTTATCTGTATTCTTTTCTTCTCCGCAGCGCACGTTCGTACTCTTCGATTAATTGGAAGATTTATTAATTAAGAAAAAAAGATTTTTTTGTAATAATTCAGTAAGAATATTGGAAGAAAATGTTTAAATATAAAACATTAATTTTATCTTCTTATAAAATAAAAAGAGTAAATTAAATAAAATGCGATTAAAAATTCAAGCAAATTCAAAAAATATTACAAAAATATTGTTACGAACATGGAAAGTCGCTTCCCAGCAATGTTAGTCTTATGGTTGGGAAGAGAGTTTTACAAGATTAACTATGGAGTGACGGGAAGCGCCTGTTCCGGGATCCCTGACTTGGCGACCATTTTGGCGACCTTGGCGACAAATAGATGATACCAGAAAATGCAACCCTTTTCTCGATATTTCTATAAGGAAAGAGAATACACTTGAATATACGAGAAAACTCCATGTGACGTCACGGCCTGTCGGATTGAGTATATAAGAAAGGCGCCTGGATCAGAGATGGTAGTGTTGATCCATTGGGAACGACTTGAGAGTTTCGTCCGCAGTGCGAGCTAGGAAGCTGGTGAGCTGAGCGCTATTGGAAGTGCAGTTATTGTCGTTACTATTTTATTATGCAGTTATTTGCTGACTGTTTGTGTTGTTAGATAACAAAGTGCTGAACTGTTATTACCTGTGATTTGTTGTCTGTTTACATTGCTGATCTGCGCAAGAACTATTGTTTCCTGTACCTGTGCTACGTGTTTTCCTCCATAGTTGTAAATAAACCTTCATTCTCCATTATCCTGCGTGTTGGACAGTTTACGCCATACACCCACAGTAAGACATTTGCAACAATATTACATTGTTGTAGCAATGCGGTATTTCAGATTGAAATTCTTTGTCTTTGTAGTTATTTGGATTATTTTTTGTCTTCTTATAAAAGTACTTTGACAAAATACCTAAAAAAAGTTATAATATTTTATGTCGAAAGTTCTATGCAACATTGCAGAGAGGCGCAGACCCGAATTTAACAGGAAATATTTGATATTATAAGAATAATATCAAAGTCTATAGAAATTTGAGAGATTTGGTCTAGATCAATTTGGTGCCCCATCAGAAGTGTAACTAGGTATTTCAGCGCCTACCGCCCATCTAAAATATCGACATAATAAAATAATTGAGAATAAAAAACTTTTATCTGATTAAAACT
>BGPR01049299.1:0-11340 GCA_013235015.1 Araneus ventricosus
TAATAACACAATTTGGAAAACAGTTAATGGATTATTTGAGCTTTTAAAAGCAATTGTGATGTTCTAAAAGTGATCTTGCGTTCAAATTTAAAATAGATGATTAATTTAATAACACAATTTGGAAAACAGTTAATGGATTATTTGAGCTTTTAAAAGCAATTGTGATGTTCTAAAAGTGATCTTGGGTTCAAATTTAAAATAGATGATTAATTTAATAACAGAATTTGGAAAACAGTTAATGGATTATTTGAGCTTTTAAGAAATTTTATGCTGCAATAAAATTGCAGAGTCTTCGATGAATAAAATGAATGTTGTTCAGCTAAGTAACGAAGCATTTATTAATGAAAAGTAAAATCATTTAATATATACAGTTCTGGATTTTTGAGATATACAGAAGACAAAATATTCATTCAACTCTCATAACTGAACTAACTGAATTCGTTAAAAACGGTGTGAAGTCACGCGACTTTGTAGTCACATGACAAAGACAGCTGGGCATGCCAACTAACTTCAACTTCACGTTGTTTTGGCGCTTTTATATTCTGCTGTTTTTTCCTGCAGCGAGATGTGCGGTTATATTAAACTGTCTCGACACTTTTGACATGTATTACATGAGCATAAACTGAATAAAGTATTTATCAAAATAATAAGTTGCTGCACCTTAACGGGATAATTTTTAAGAAAAATAAATTACACTGCAGATTTATCTTATAGACTATTTTAGCCTATTTTCCTTCACTATCCTCTTTTATGCGTCTTATTAAGCACTTCTATTTAGCTTGTCTTGTTTCATATTTGTGAAGATGGAATCTTTTAAATGATTTTTCACTCGCTTTTTAATATGACAGAATTTTGAATTTTCGTACACTTATGCGTTCTCGATGACAATACACTATTTTACTATTTTCAGAACTTAATTATCAGTTGATCATTAATTAAATTAAATTTTGAATCCGTACCAGAGGCGCCATCTGATAATAAGTTTGAAAAACGATATATCTCAAGATTAAATAATAGAAAATGATTAAAATAAATTCTGCTGTTTATTACACTAATAAAAATGTGGTTTTAACATTTTTTAATTAAATTTATTATTAATAAAAATTTTATTTTTATTTCATACGCATGGCGCCACCTGGTGGCGAATTTGAGAAAAAGTTGATGTCAAGATTCCATAATATTTCTAATAATGTATTATGAATTAACGACTGAAAATCAGAAAAATAGCTAAAATAAAAACATTCTACTTTTTAGTACAGTAATGAAAGTGAAGTTTTAAGAACTGTTTTTATTAAAAAAAATTTTATTCCCGATTTTCTTACACTTGCTATTGTGAAGGAAAAGTCTCCTTACCCATTGCCTTTGAATACCCGGATGTAATTCCTCTCGTTTGTCCTGGGCACGAAACGAATGCAAGATCTTTCTTCGATATGGCGCATGGATTTCAGTACGAGATCCCGTTGGTCATCTGCGTAAATCAGAAAAACAAGTTTATTTCGAAGTTTTCTTGATGAAATGAGTGAAACACGAGTGAAAAAAAAACTTGTTTTAAAAATGCCCTTTTATTAGTGTCCAAAGAAATAGACTTTTAATTTAATTTCAATTATTTTCTACTTTTTAGTCTTTAATTTACAATTCATCATTGTAAATATTACGGAATTTTGATATCATTTATTTTCTCAAATTCCTTACAAGGTGGAGCCACTCATATAGGATCAAAATTTAAACAAATCAATCCATTGACTGATAATTTCTGAAAATATTAAAATAGTTTATCGTCACCGACAATACACAAGTGTAGAGAATTTCAAATCTGCAACACATCAGAAAATGAGTTAAAAATCGATTACAAAATTCCATCTCTACAAACACGAAACAAGTCAAGGTAAATAAAAGTGTATAGTAACTATAGAAAATGAAGCAGACAGTTTCGGATGGTTTGAGAATAATTCCAACGAAAATTTTCATAAGAAAATGTGTGTGATTTATCAATAGTGCACGTAAAAGAGTTAAAATTGGAAACATTATGCACATTGTGCATTTTTATTAGTTTAAATTTGTATTTTCTTATCAGCTAAATAATGCAGTTATTGCAATAACGTGCCGAACAATTCACGACTCTAAGGATCTATAAAGCGTTATAATGTGTCATATACTTTTTAACCAAGAATTTCATTTTTTCTTTCGATTTTCTTATCGTTACGGATACTACAGTTATTTTTCCAGTGTGGGTTTATATGAGCACATGATAATTTATATTTCAGGGTTATATTTCGTATAAGATGTATTTTATATGTGGATGAATGGCTCAGATGAGTGCAATGTTTTTATATTTTCTAGATATATTTAGTTATTTATTTCTTAAGCAGATGGCATTTTTGCTTATTCTTAGAGTAAAAACATTATTATTGAACAAGAGTATTAACTAATTTATGTCATTCATTTATACTCTATATTTAGCTTAAATATGTACTTTGAAATTAGCTAAATAACGAAATTAAGTGTTATTTAAGGGGACACATTACCTTCTCAATATTTCTTTTATTTGAAGTATTATAGCAAAAGTTTTTGTACTATTTAAACTTAACAATGATATAAAGTCATCTTGAAGAGAAATAATTCATTTTGATCCTCCGCGCCAGTTTAGTTGAAATTTAAATATTTTTTTAAGAAAAATAAATTTTTAAAATTCCCTACTGTGCATGGATTTTATAGTGTATCTAATATTCGCTTAAAAAGAATTTTTTTTTACTGTATTGTGTGGTTAAAACTGAGAAAATTTAGCAGTATCTCAATTTATACCTTTTATATAAAAAGGCTAAGCAACTAAATGCTTATTGCATGTGCAGTTTTATCATATGCATAACAATAAATAAGCCAAAAAAATTTAAAGCTCTATCTTAAGAAGGAAAAAAGCCTTAGCATTTTGAAAACATGAAAGTGAAGAAAAGTCCGACTTGTCAGTTGCGCATGTTTTCATTTGTCGTCGCAAATAAAAATCTAAATAACTTCTGAGATATTAAAGGTACAAATTTCAAATCTTGATACAATAAATAAAAAGACAAGAGCAGCTAAATAGGCCAATAAAATGAAAATTGAAATTTTGGCCATATTTTGGGTAATGTGTCCCCATAAATTAGAATTACGCAAGTTTCAAGTTACTTTGAATGAATGCATATCTCCAGTGGCATTTATAAATTCGCCCTTCTCGTTGCTGCAAGCAATAAACAGGGCGTTCATTAATTATTGTCGGGGTTTCCGTACCTCATAACTTTCGAATAAAAAATATTACGCAAAAACCGATTACGTATTCGTAAATTACAGCTCAAAGAATTTTACGTGGCAACAATGCGATTTTAGCGCATTTGCAGTCTGGGTAATTATGACGTCATAAATAAAAATGGCGACCGTGCAAGAAAAAGCAATGTGTGTATTGTGGTTTTTCGAAACTAAATCAGTCATAACTACTCAACGTCGCTTCAGGACCACGTACAAGAAAGATCCTCCTTCGGATAATTCTATCAGACGCTGGTTAACACAATTTCAGGAAAATGGTAGCGTTCTACACCGAAAGGGAGCGGGAAGACCGAGCACTTCGCAGGAAAATGTTGATCGCATCCAAGAAACGTTTACTCGCAGTCCACGAAAATCAACGAGACAAGCAGCTGTGCAGTTACATATACCGCATACGACGATATGGAACGTTCTCCATAACCGCCTTCATCTGAATGCCTACAAATGCCTTGGACGGAAATCGAATTTCGTTTCGATGTGTTACGAGCCACGAAGGGCAGCCATGTGCAAATTCATTAATCTTTTTAATATCATTAATAAAATTCTTTAAGTTGTAATTTACGAATACGTAATCGGTTTTTGCGTAATATTTTTTATTCTAAAGTTATGAGGTACAGAAACCCCGACAATAATTAATGAACACCCTGTATAATTACTACTTAGTTTGAAAAGAAAAAGAAAAGTAGGAGAAAATAATGAATGAAAGGGATGCTTCTCTACACCCAGAGATTGGGTGCATGCGAAATTATTGTAAGTAGGGGAAAGTGGGTAAAACCGGTAGCTAGGGTTCGAAGGCCCGTTGGAGCTAAAATATTCGACATAGAGTTTATCAAATTTTAATAAAATATTCACTGTTTATCGGAGTGCATTATATATTTCCAGAAAAGTCACAGTTTCATTACTTTTTTTTATCAATGACTTTTCTATAAAGAAAGTCAAACTACCCGGTTTTACCCCACTAGTGGGGTAAAACCGGGTACACATGCTAACGTTATGAGAAATTAGGAAAACTCACTTTTAGTGGGAAAATTGCAATAATTTTTACTTTATATGACAATTCAAAAATATTGGTTAAAAATTCACATGTGAAACAGTTGTCTTATTCCTCCGCGCCACTGAAAGTTTCTTGGGCGCAGATAAGACAGTTTTTACATTGAATTAACCCTTCTTCTTTATTTAGATTAGAAAATACATCCTTAAAATATAAGCAATCAACGTCTGATTAGTTTTTATCGTCTTCGTCGGAGGAATCATCAATACTGACTGTCCCGGTGTTACGCCACTTGGAGTGCCCGGTTTTACCCCGAGTGCAGAGGTTATAAAAATCGAAATAGAACCGCGCAATTATTGAAGTAAATCCTTATTGTTTGATAGGGTATAAACCCTTAGTAAACGTAAAATAAGCAGGACTAAATATAGTTTCTATAATGCAATGATTTTTAAGTAAGGATAGTTTAAAATCAAACGAACGTTAGAGAGTCGACGTCTTAAAACAAATCAACCTTCACAGAAGCAGTGAATTTAACACGTCACTACAACTGTTCCTTTTTCTTGACTAGTAGAGTGTAATTCAGTATCTATCCGCTAGATAGGAAAAATAATAGCGCCATAATCAAGGGTACCCGGTTTTACCTCACACTCCTACTATGTGTAAGTTTTTTCTTGGGAGGTTATATCGCGTATTGTTTATAATTAAAATATAGTTATTCTACTCACTAATAGTAGGATCCAAGAGATAAGGGACGACACCGTTCGTCCATCTCTGCGAGTCTCTGGGCACAGCGTTCCTGTCCTGTGAGAAGAAAGACTGAGATAGCAGCAATATGACAGAAACGAAGAGTGAGATTGAAAAAGAAGTGTCGAGAGTAGAAAAATTCCATTATACTTAAAAGTGTTTTGTCATGGAGAAAATAGCAGTCAATTTTTGTATTAGAGGGAGGGTAATCAAACAAGAATTACCCCGACCCAGCACGAGCCATACGGGTTTATATGAATAAAAGGCTGCCAAGACAGAAAGCCAGGCACTGTGGCCCCCATTATGACCGGCTCATTTGAAGACCCTCGTTTTACCGGGGTACGACCCGTTATCGGAGATGGGCCCTAAGAGCCACACCACCATTACTATACCAACCAAATAGGCAAAAACCCGCTTAGTTGCAATCAAAGGGGAAAAAATAAATATAGAAATGCCAGCAATATGAATAAAATAAAAATTGGGATTGAAAAAGAAGTATCAATAGAAAAAAAGTCACTTTCTTCAAATTGTTTGGGCGTAGAGGAAAGCGGTATTATTTTTTTGGCTTTCAAAGAAAAATCAGACAGATATGTCAGCAATATAAATGAATTAAAAAATTGGTATTGAAAAATAAATTGCCAAGAGAAGAAGACTGCAGTTTCTTAAAAATTATTTGTCATGGGGGGAGGGGAAGAGGACCTGTTTTTTTGGGTAATCAAAGAAAAGTTTGTTAATCTTTGAGCTCGCAAAGCTAATCTGATTAAACGTTTGGTGTCTCAGAAATTCAAACTATGCACAAACGATTATATTAAACAATTAAAATTAAATTAAGATTTAATGCAATAAAAAGGATTGGAATAAATAACAAAGTTAAGTAACAGAAAAGAAGGACTGGTCTGTTTTTAATATTGCTTAACAAGCAACACCACCTATCTCAATTTTTTGAAATTTCGAAGCGGAAGAAATCAACTTTTCGCACCCAGTCACGAACATTTCTTAATTTTTTGTACATCTGGTATGAACATGCGGTCTTATATTTAATCAGGTGTTTAAAAAATTCAGAAATATTCTTTATTAGTTGCGAAAAATTCAGTTTTTTCTTCCGCTTTCAAATTTCAAATATTTGAGACAGGTGGCGTTGCTTGTTTGAGACGAAACGTTAAGTACAATACTTGATCGAGATGGCAATTAATTCAGAAGACGTATTGTTTTGATTATTAATATAATTTTTTATTCTCGAGTTCAGCAATGATATGTGACAAATTTAAGAGGACAAGAAGTTCTACAAAAGGCAGAATAAAAAGCAATGCTAGAAACATAACAGACATCTAAACATTTTAAATAAAATTCCTAAACATCCAATGAATAGGTAGCTAACAGTAAAATGTTATAAAAAGTTTGTTAAATGTTGTAAATGTTACTGAATTTCTTAATCTAAACAGAATTCGAAACGAATACGACAGCATGGCATCTCACAATATGACATTAAAAAACTTTCCTTATTAATTTTTTTAAACTCCGAAATGTTCATTTATGTTTATTGTTGAGTGCATGAATCAGTAATTAATTGTGGTTTCATTTCCACTTAAAATATTTTTATTAGCAATTATTTGTATTTCAAATTGATCAGTTTTATTGAATTGTTTAATGGTTACAAAAAATTCGGCTAAGTGTAGAATACAAAGCAATATGAAAACATATATGAGATCCAAAATTTATGAATATTGAGAAAAAGAACTATCAGTGTTATAATGTTTCATCAACTAAAAAAGAATACTACTCTAGTATTGAGTGCCTACTCGATGTCGAAAAGAATACACGTAACATACTTGAGGCGGGCAAGATTCCTATGCATTGAATGCAGCTACATTATCATTTATTACGAAACTAGTATTTAGAAATGTTATGTTCCTTTCTCCTGTTAAGCTCTGCTTCATTTAAATAAACCTGGCCAGAAATAGTAAGATTCAATATTCACGAAAAAGTTACAAAGGCATTATTTTGCTGGGAAATTAAAAACGAATGAATTGATGATGAAATCAATTTTATATTCCAAGTTTGCTAAATTGAATTGCAACACAATATTTATTTATATAACTGTCTTGATAAATGCCCGTGAGTTAGAAACCTTCTTACTCTTTCAGCCAACATTTTTTAGAAGCCGAATGTGTAAATTTACTTTCATTGAAATTTTTGAAACTTTCTGATGCTTTCAGTCAACATTTTTTATAAGTCGAATGTGTGAATTTACTTTCGTTGAAATTCTTAATATTGATACACTTACTTAGTTTAAATGAGGAGACATAAAAATATTACCTGATTAGGATCTATTCCAGCAATATCACCTTCAAAAAGACCTTCATTGATCATGGGGTCCCATCTTTCAGCTGAGTAACATAGAAGATACAAAAAGATTAACATGGAAAAGGCTCCATCAACATACAAAACATCTCAATTTCATTCAAAGAGAAATCAAAGTAAATGAAAATGAAAGGTGAAATAAAATACTGTGTGTATGGCGGAACATTAACTTGTATTTTATGAGCGAACAACTGTTGATATTACCAAATAAATAAATAAATTTGTTTCGAAGTAGAACGATTTGCTTTGAACGCTACTTCTCAATGCATGTTTTGACTTGATTTTACTTTATTAAGTAAAAACTTAATAAAGTAAAGGTTTTAACTAGATAATAAAGCATGCAAAATGTGTGAGGCATGAGCGAAATGACTTGTTCGGTTTTGTTTGTTTCTGAATATTATAGTTTGGCCGTAGCCAAACAACAACGATTTCTTTTAATTTCTCTTGAGTGAAGTATGCAGAGAAAAAGTATTGTAATCATCTAAAAATTCGTCCTCGATATTTTTGTGAAACTCCATGCTCCATGAACGAAATTTGTTATGGGATCTTGCATGAAAATTATACATCTTTTTCAAATTTTGAAAGAAATCCGTGAACAGGAAGTCTGTCTGTTTGTCTGGACATGTGCATGGTCCCATGTCCATCCAACTGGTGCAGAAACTGTAATGGCTACAGTAACAGGGGCATGGGGCGGCGTTCTGTCCATGTGCACAGCAATTCAAAGCACCAACGAGCTGGATAGATGGAATTCGTCAAGTGGTTTCCCCACACCAGAATTGTAGACTGGCATAAAATTTTGAATCTAATCCGTCAAATTTTGAATCTAATACGTCAAATTTTGAATCTAATCAGCCAAATTTTGAATCTAATTAGCCAAATTTTGAATCTAATCAGCCAAATTTTGAATCTAATACGTCAAATTTTGAATCTAATCCGTCAAATTTTGAATCTAATCTGTCAAGTGGTTGAGTGTCTCTCTGTCTTTCCAATCGTGTGTATGTGAACAGGATAATTCAAGAAGGCAACAAGTTAGATAAATGAAATTTGGTGTGAGGTCTTGCATCCAAAAGTGTAGATGTCTGTCAAGTTTCTGGCGCAGTCCAAAGTGAATACCCGATTCTCTGAACTACACTCCGAAGCTAAAACGCCTTCTTATAGTGGAAATATACGAAAAAGTCGAGGGCAGATAGAAGCATATATAAATGGAAATTCCATTCAACCTAAGTATGCGGAATTGCCAGAACATCTAACTCAGGGGTGTAGTGGATCCAAACCGCCGTTCCGACACTGCTTTTCTTTCGTGAGAAATAAATGAGAAAAAATTGTGAAAACGTCCTTAAAACAGCACGATTGTTGTCACCCAAGTTTGAGCGTTCCGGCACTGCTTTTAGAGCGTCCCGGCATTGCTTATTTTGCAACTACACCACTGATGTAACTTTACACTACGACGCACCCTGCCTCCAGAGATAAAGATCTCCAATTTGCAGTTTGTATGAGTGTGTGTAATAGAATCTTTATTGATTCCAAAACAAAATCAAACAAAAAAAAGGAGAGAGTGTGCATTGAATTGCAAAATAATTCAACAAAGTAAAAAGGTTTACATAGTTTTACAGTGAAGAATGATATTTTGTATTGAATAAATAATAATTTAACAATGTTGAGGGAAAAAAATGGCAACTAAGAATAATATAAAAATAATAAAATAATAATTTCAGATTGTTATAGAAATTTTTTAGAATTAATAAAATTGCTAAATGTAGACTCTAGACTATCTGTAAATTGCTATTTCATTAGAATAACTGAAACGATGCTTGTCCTTTCTAGAGTGATTAATGAATAAATTGGTTCCAAAGTTCAAACTGTGAGTAAAATAGTTAACACACGTGAGGTATTCACTATCGCAGACTGCTGTAACGCATAACATGTAACTAGAAACATACTATAAAACGGGGGTTAACTTAGCACCAATGTGAAATTTTTGTGAAAAGTGATATAAATATCAACTAATTAGGAATACGGGATCAAGAAATTTTTTTCTAGCTTTTGGCTGAAAAATATAGGAGGAAGAAAGCATGCCATTTTTGAAGGCGAGGGCATTTAAGGTATCCGAACCCGTTAAAAAGTCGATTTTCGACCAAAATTCCAATTTTTTAATTTTTGATGTTTTTGATAGTTCATTCATTTACCTTTCTAAAACATATTTACTTTTGTCGGTACGTTACTTAGAAGATGAGATATTATTTGTTTTTTAACAAACCTAAAACCGGAAGTGGGCGTTTAATTAACCGAAAGTTGTCATTCAAAGGGACAGAAACCAGTCAAAAATTCTTTTAAACCGTATTTTTTCAAGTTAATATGATGTCAGTATATTTTTAGGAAATTTTTTAAAGTTTAGATACTTAATTTGAGCGCGTGGAAAAACTAAAATTTGATTTTTCTCAAAATTAGATTTTATGCATATTTTTCAAACTTCAAACATGATAACTCAAGATATTATCATTCGATTGTTCTGAAATTTTGTGAACACTTTCTTCAAATGTTTATCTAGTGAATGTACTAGAATAATATATATTGTAACAATATTTTTTTAAATTATGGTCTTTTATTTGAAAAATGACACAGAAAATTTGCTGAAAATCTTATAATGACTGTTCGATTAGCTCTAAAATTTTCATTTATCCAAAGAATGTTAAGATTCTAGTTCAAGCTCTAGTCCATAGTATGTAGTTTATTTTAGTATTAGTTTTATTTGAATAATTACAAAAGTTTGACCTGTAGCATGTTTGAAGTTTTGGGGAATTTCCTCTAAAAAGCAGCAGAAATTCTAGATTTTTGTAAATTTGTAATAATTTATACTCAAAAATCATACTCTAATATTAATCTTTATTAAATTCGAATCTAAAAAACATATTTTGGTGTTTCTATTTCACAATTTAAAAAAAAGTGCTCCGAACGTGTTCGGATACCTTAAATGTGAGAGATAATAAACCTAGCTTTCATTTTGCTGTTTTGGACGCGAATCACATTTGTTAATAAAGTTATAATTAATTTTTTCTAGCTTGGGGTAACTTTGCACCCGAAAGGAGTTATTTTCACCATAGGAATTTGCGGTGAAAAGCAACCTCAGTTGTTTTTTAAATTTATTTCTGTATTAAATAATAATAAGAACAATGTTTTCTTTAGCAACAGATATGCCCAGGGTGTGTAAAAGGCAGTTAGGGATATGTAAGTATATGGAGTCCTCTCCAGAGATCTTAGAAGCTTGATTTAGAGCATTTCAGAAGTTTAGGGTACTTTTAAAGAGGCAGAAACGTTTTTCGTACCTCAAGACAACAACAGTAACAGTTTGTTACAAAAGAAAGATAATTCATATAAAGAAACAAGAAAATCCCCTGGTTTTCTCCAATGAAAACGAAAAGACCGTTGTCACGTGTAGTTCAGTCCAGTGACTTCGATTTTCCTGTCAATAGTATAGGTCTTAAAATGATAATAAACTTTTATCTCACTAAGAAGGTGTGGTAATATATAGATATATCAATAACACTCCCGGCAATAATTGGATAAAAAGAATTCTAAAACGCCATCCTGATTTGACCGGATCAATGACGTAAAATTGCTAAATATAATCAGGCATATATATATTTCCACCGCGGATTTTAATAATTACATCCAGTAACTTTGTTTTTGAAATATACTAAAAAAAATAAAGTGCAAAGAATCCCCACCTATGAGGTAACTTTGCACCAAAATTTTGAAAAGCATAATTAATTATCAAATTATTGTATGATCCAAATTTTGCTGCTAAACGTTTCTCTAGGAATCACTCAACAATTAAAACCAGCGGGAGTGTTCTCCCCTAAACTTTCTCGTATACTTCCCCAAAAAGGTGCTGTTTCCCCTTCCCCGGCGTGGCTAAAAAAATTCGAACCTACTGTTATCCAGAATCTAAT
>BGPR01049300.1:0-11339 GCA_013235015.1 Araneus ventricosus
TTTAGGTTTATAAACTAAAATTTAATCATTAATTAGCTTTATAATTTGACACAAAAATTACGTAGATTCCATAAGCATATCAAATATTCTATGCCTTCTTAGATGAATGAAAACGACAGCCCCTATCCAAAAATGGAGGGGTCATCTTATTAGATAGCAAAACAAAATGTGATCCCTAAGGGGTTAAGTTGTTGCCACATTATGAGAATTCATACTCTCACAATACTCGATACACATCAACTGTACTATGCCAATTTAATCTTCCAGAAGTCGCGCGTATGCAAGGGATACTTATATCATGCATCGTATTACATATTTGTATCTTGTTCTTTCACAAAATACAATCAAATTTTACTTATATAATCTGTATTTATTAATTCTATACTAAACACAGAGCATATAAATAAAAATTCCATTAAAATTTATTAATAAATGATATAAATATGTAATACGATGCACTGTATAAGTATCTCCTACATACGCGCGACTGCTGGAAGGTTAATTTTGAATCCACTGTGCATCTTATAGGTGGAAAAAAGACGTGACGTCACAGTGCAGCATAAGAGAATGTGCAGTTAGATGTTTGATGCCATGGGCAATTTTATTTGTCATATGATTATGACGCCAAGTGAATTGACTCCAATAAGTCTGTTTTGTTCTGTAGCTATTAAAAGTATACATATATTAGTCGATTCGATTAAGTCGCAAATAACAAATGAAATGGGAAATTTTCTTATTTGTGCGAAATGGATCCTGAATTTCACTTTCTGAGAAATATTTAAAGCAAATGAACTCAAAAAGAGAATGGTCTTTGGAAAGGGAATTCTATTTAATCACCTTTATCTATAGAAATCTATCTATAATTTTTTTAAACTATCAAGTTTAATTTATGTCTTGATGTACTTATATACCAAAATGTGTCAAAATCTGTTCTGTGTATAAGTAAAAAGGAAATGTAGAATATGTATCGTTGAGAGAAGAGTGTTACACATTTAAAGCAAATACAATGAGATGGACTACTGTAGACTAAAGATAAAGTGAACAGTGTTTTCGTCAGTTACCACAAGTTTCGTCAGTTTTTAATAGCAAAAAGGTATCCACTTTTTGAAAAAAAAAGGAAGCTCTAAAAAATTTTAAAATTCTAGCATCTTTCTAAATTATTTGAAATAATTTTTTACTCTTCCTTTTTTATGTTCGAAACGTTTAGTATAAAACATTAGTTTTCTCTTGTTAACTGTATTAATGCCTCAACGTCTTTACTTAAATTGTTGTGAAACTTTCAGCCTCTTAAGAAATAATAGTGAAATAGTAGCCTTGATATCTATTTTATTTCTTTCTTTATGTCTCAGTATTAGCGAAAGAAAATTCAACGAACTTGCAGTTCAATCCCTTTGTTTAAAGTAACTAATTAAGAACCACCATTGACATTTAAAAAATCTATTAAGTATTTGAAATTCAGCTAAAAAAGAACTTATGACTTTTTTCCCTTTATTCTGACTTTATGTCTTTCTACAATGAATGTTACGTAGAACTTTGGAAAAACTAAAATTCGAACATTAGTTTTGTTTCTTTAGAATTCAACTTATATAGAAAACCTTCTAGTACAAAATCTTTCGGAACTAAATATGCCAAAATAAAGTACAAAATACTATGAATAATGGAATTTAATTTTGTCTTTTTTTATCTTCTGTTTTCCAGATCGTCCGAGGAAGTAATGTGGTTGTTCGCTTAGGGGGAGGATGGGACACATTGGAGCACTTTCTGTCGACTTTGGATTTCAAGAAACCATCAGTTTATTACAAGCAACCCAAGAAACATGAAAAACAAAAAGAGTTTCATTCAGTTAAAATTTCTCCTTACTGAACTCTATGAATTATCTAAAGGGAAAAGAAATATTTTCTCTATGTCTTAAACATTTTGATTTTTCTTGGATGGAGACTTTCATATGTTTCTATGACAAGCGCTTTTATATATTTTAATAAAAAAATATTGAAATTTATATATTTGGTTTTATTTTACAAATAAAACATATATTTTAAACTTTCGAGTAACCACTTGAGTAAGAATTAACAGCAATGAATACACAAATTATTCTCATTGTGCAAATGAAGAATACTAGAAAATGAATTGATAGGAATAAAAATAAGAATTTTTAAACACATATAGTGAGTTCGGATATGCGTGTAATAATGAGATATAATGATTATTACTTTATAATAACATTGGTTACTTATAACTGTTCCTAACAGGAACGATCTTTTGAACTCTCGTTAAATGAATTGAAACATTTTAATAGAATAATTACTTTAATTCTTTGTTACCTGCTTACTCAAAGATCATATGCATAAATACAAACTCAAAATTTGTTCGTTCAAAGATGTGAACTTCTGAATTATCTTAATAATTCGCCCGAGTGTTCACCTTATATTTACTTTTCAAATAAACCTAAAGTCGTCTAAATTTTCCTTCTACTCTTGTAATATTATATCACAGAAAGAAAATAATTCTTTATCGATTCTTAGCTGGCTCTGAACCCTTTGACTGCGTATCCCGTGAATTCCGCACTTTGGAAGCAAATCTATTTTCTGCTAAACCCTACAATTTTCTCAGGCTAATGTAGAGGTGGGGAACTCGTGGCCTTTCTGAGTTTCTTATGCGGCCTTACAAGTTATTTACAATTTTCACTGAAGTAATATACACTATATGCCCAAAAGTATCCGGACACTTGCAGATTTTAACATTTTTTAGAATTTATCCGGAATGGTTTACCCGACTGCCTTTAAACTTCGGACATGTAAATAATGGATAATAACTCACATTTTACATTGAAGATTCTGTCCTTAGGGCAATTAGGGGACCGTCTACAAACTGATGAAGACAAAAACGGTTTTGGCCCACCCCGCTTTACAGAATACTGATAACAAAATGAAACTTTCAGAAATGGTAATGTTTAATGTGCATAATATTTACAGGAATTTTTGTAAACTCAGCACAAATATTTGGGAAGATATAAAGGTTTTCTTAAAAACTCTCAAATTTTCCCAACTGTTTTTTGCTTATAACATACAGAGTTTTCTTTTATATTATACGAAACTTACAGGAAAGGTGACAATATGTTAGAGAAGCATTGTGTGAAAATTTCGAAAAGAATGTTTGAAGATTGCAGGAATTATGGGCATTTTTAGTAAATAATATTTTACTGCGCATGCGCGAAACATAGTGCAATTTTTCTTTCACAACTTTAAAGCCAGATATATAGGGCAACTTATATAAAAAAAATTCAGTTCAATATCATTAGTATTCAGAAAGAAATCGGCATTACAACGAGCAGAATTTTAGCTCCTGTCGAAGCGAAGCTAAAATATGAGGGGTTGTACACAAATTGATATTTTTTAAATTTGTATCTTCAAATAATTATATTGAATTGTATAGTGGTTAGAATTTGCTGAATACCCATGAACACATCAAATATTCGTAACGAATAAAAAAATATATATGTAGAATTATTAAAATATTTTAAGAAAAGAAATTAATTAGATAAAAAATCGTTTCGCCATAAAAGAAATATATTTAAAAATATCGTTTGGCAGTAAAATTGTAATATGTAACCTGTTAATAATCATGTAAATATTATAATTAAAGTAATAATTTTTTTATAGTGCCTAATTAGCTGGAATTTAAGTTATGCACGTAATTAATAAGTCTTCATGGGTATTCAGCAAATTCTAACCTCTATGCAATTCAATATAACTATTTAAAGATACAAGTTTAAAAATATCAATTTGTGTACCACAACACCTCATCCTTTAGCTTTTCTTCGACAGGAGCTAAGATTCTGCTCGTTGTAATGCCGATATCTTTCTGAATACTAAAGATATTGAACTAAATTTTTTATATAAGTTGCTCTATATGTCTGGCTTTAAAGTTGTGAAAGAAAAATTACACTATGTTTTGCGCATGCGCAGTAAAATATTATTTACTAAAAATGCTCATAATTCCTATAATCTTCAAACATTCTTTCCCAAATTTTCACACAATGCTTCTCTAACATATTGTCATTTGTTCTGTAAGTTTTGTATAATATAACAGAAAACTCTGCATGTTATAAGCAAAATACAGGTGGGAAAATTTGAGATCTTTTAAGGAAACCTGTATATCCTCCCAAATATTTGTGCTGAGTTTACAAAAATTCCTGTAAACATTACGCACACTACACATTACCATTTCTGAAAGTTTCATCTTGTTATCAGTATTCTGTGAAGCTGGGTGGGCCAAAAACTTTTTTGTCTTCATCAGTTTGTAGACGGTCCCCTAATTGCCCTCAAGACCGAATCTTCAATGTAAAATGTGATTTATTGTCTATTCTTTACATGTCCGAAGTTTAAAGGCAGTCAGTTAAACCATTCCGGAGAAATTCTAAAAAATGTTAAAATCTGCAAGTGTCCGGATACTTTTGGGCATATAGTGTATTTGCCTGTTATATAATAATAACAGAACAATAACCTATAAAATTCTGTTCGTGCGGCCTTTTTCCCAGCTGCCGAAGCTTAATGAGGTCTTTCAGTGCAAAAAGATTCCCCACCCCTGGGCTAATGTGTTTATTTAGTATACTTTTATAGCGTTTAATCATATTATACTAATAAAGCATTGCATATAAATAACAACTAGCTTGGCTCAACAATATTTGAACACGTTTGCGAAAGTTGCATCTAAATAGTGATCTTAAAAAATTACACAGTCCGCCGAAGGAGGGCTCTTAACAACTTTTTGAAAGGCCTGAAACAAGCTTGAGAAAAGCCTGAAACAAGCTTGAGAAAAGCCTGAAACAAGCTTGAGGAAAGCCTGAAACAAGCTTCTAATAAAAGCTTGCGGAAATCTTACTAAAAACCTTACAGAAAACCTTGTTCCTTGTTGACTAGCGAACCTTTCCGCTTACCTTGCCGAAAGGTTCAACCCTTGTCATGGAAACCTTTGTGACAACCCTTTACCCTTGTCGACGACAAGGTTTCCAAAACCTTTTAGGCAAGCTTTCTTTGCTATCTGGGTAATGGCTGCCCCCAGTATTCTGATAACGTGTCCAGATTTCATGGTCACAAGAAAGTAAGTTTGACTCCTGAATGCACCGTAAATCCCCCATGTATTCCAGCCTAATCTAGTACTGTATCAAACTCTCTCAATCTTGCATGTGAGCTGCGGTGGCCTCCCGGCAGAGTTTTGGTTTTGTGACAGGAGGGTCGCGGGTTCTCACGAAACTATCTGAACCGCCATGTACACGTTAACTACGTTGGTGTCGCATGTTTTATTGTTGTTATGGTGTGAAAGATTGGAGAGAGGGGGCCCGTTGCTCGTTATGTGACCTCGATTTAAATTCTGAGGATCGTCCCCAAATTGCCTTTGTTAGCTTCAGAAAGGGATATTAATCCGATTTAACCAAAATAAACCTCTCGTTTGTGTGATGTGGAAGTTGAGGAAATGTGGTAAAATGAAAAATAGCTTTAAAGGGTTATATATCCTTATGATATAAGATACAAATCTCATTACATTAAACGATTTTGGTTTAAGATGTTTTCTAAGAATCTCGATAAAAAAAATAAAGGAAGGGAAGGATCTAGGGAGGAAAAATATCAGCAATTCTGATTGCTTTTAGTGATCAGTTAACCATTCGACTGCTAAATTGATAAATTCACCTCCTTTCCAGAAATACGCCTTGGCTGTTTTAACAAACTTCACATTTTTTAACTGTTAGACAAGAACGACGGCTTGTCCCGTACGCCAGCTTCACAGTACGCTGGTATATAATACGCTGGCTGTTTGAAAAAACTTATCATTTTAAAATTGTTAAAGGGCGAAAGTGACACCTGTGCCGGCACGGCCACTGCAAATTTTAAAACCACACCAGCACGCGGATATTTAACCCACTTCTGGTTTATTTAATCATCAGGCCTGCATACTCAAGGCAGTTCTTTGAGAAAAATCAGGATTCAAACTGCTGTTGTTCAACTACAGATTCGTAACTCTATCGCCAAAACCACACACGTCTTTCGCTGACAAAAAGAACTGAAAGAAGACTTGAAGAACCAAAATTTACAAGAAACACTTGCACATCTTTACAAGCAAAATACTCAAGGAGGAAATAATATATGAGGAAAGAAAAGCGAGAGGTCAAGGTGCATTGACTCAACTGGAACCCATCCGGCCTTGACTATTTCAGTATCCAAATCTGATTTGCTCTTGGTGCCCTTTCGTTATGCATTGAAATCAAATGTGAGAAATATCATTGAAATATAAAGATAAATTCCAGAAGAGTTAAACACCCTCTCCCCTTCTTTAAACAAATAACACCAAATAAAAACCTTAAGACAATCGGATTAATTAGCTTCCCCCCCCTTAAACCAGCCGGAGTGGTCTCCCCTAAACTCTCTCGTATACTCCCTAACATATATAGAGAAAAAATATGCTAAAAAGCAGTAAAACGAACAAGCGTCCCTAACGCAGTGGAGAAAAAAAATAATCGAAACGTCATACCGCGAGTCTCCGAAGGTCGCAAGAAGGTTTGACGCAGAAGGCGGATGTAGAATCAGAAGCTGGCGTGATTACGCAATAGGGCTGCGTAAGATAAAGAAAACCAAATGTACAATTTGAACGCCTTTTTTTTAACGGATTGACACAAAAATTGTACACAAATCTACAATTAAGGTTAGAAGGACGCATACAAAATTTTATTTGTCTAAGTAATTTTGTTAAGAAGTTGTTGCATTCAAAACTATGCGATTATTCAGACCGACAGACAGTCAACCCTTTGACGGATTTGGACTAAAATTTTATACGGCCCTACATTTCTGATGATAAAACTGTTTACCAAATTTTATTCATCTAGCTATTGAAGTTTTTGAGTTATAGTGTGCACATGAAAGCGGACAGACGTACAGACTTCCCTAGACGGATTTTGTCCAAAATTTGACAGAAACCTACAAATTATGTGTAAAGATCACATGCCAAATTTCATCCCTGTGGCCCTAATAATTTCGAGTTATCGTGTTCACAGACAGACACACGGACATAATTCCAAAATTGTGTTTTTCGTACTCAGGGAGGTCTAAAACGTGGAGATTCGTTAAAATCTCGGGTTCGAATTTTTTGATGATTACAATACTTTCTCTTTGCATACTTCGAATACGAGAAAGTAAAAATGCATTATTACGGTAACGATATAATATATTACGGAGTTCCGCTCGATACGAAGAATCATTACACCTCTATATCTAATCTTGAATATAGTCCTTTTCATGATAATAATTATTATTAATCTTAATATAAATAAAAGTCATTGTGGGTATGTGTGTGGGTATGTGTGTGGGTATGTATGTGGCTATGTTCCACATCTCCTCCTAAACCAATGGACGGTTTTCAACCACATTTTGTACACTTATCATTTAAGACAAGGGGAAGACACTTATGAACTTTTCTAAGTCCAAAAGTTAATTAAACAGTCAGTTAATTAGAAAATAACCGAAACCGTTTTTCCGCCGTAACTTCGGAGCAAACTGTCCGACAGAAAATATTTTTATACCATCTTAAAGTTCAAATTTTTACCTTTTCAATGATACCAATTTTATTTCTCTGACATTTTCCCTTCGATTGTTATTAATTTTTAAAAGTTCTAAAATTTTAAAATGCGTGCAGACGATTTTGAAATAACGAAGATTTATAGCTACTCCGTTGCTAGGCAACGGTTAGACTTTGAACTAATTCACCTTTATTTCTGAAAATTTTGCTTATTTTTAAAAATATCCATATAATATAATAAATGCGAAAGTGTGTCTGTCTGTTTGTTACGCATTCACGGCAAAACTACCAAACCGATTTGGATGAAAATTGGCAGAGTTGTAGCTTGGAACCCAGGAACGGAGATTGGGTAGGTGACATCATGTTAAATTCATTATTTTTGGCTACAGATAACAATTAAATAATTAACAAGCGATTTGCGATGAAGATTATTACTTTATTTTTCAATCAACTGCCACGTGATCCTTAAGGAATGCGTAAACAAAATGAAATGTCACGTGATCCTTCAGAAAAGCGCAAGCATGTGGAATAACTTATTTTTAAAGTCATGCATCACGTGATCTTGCTGAGAAAAGAAATAATCTCTGGAATAATAACTGAAAAATAAACGCCGGGACAGAAATCTAATGGTAGATATAATATAGTTCCAAGAGTTTTTAGATTAAAATTTAAAAACTAAAGTTAAGTATAACTAAATGAAAATATCGTTCAATATTTACTTAAAATAAGAGCCAAATTTAGTGGAAAGGTTGCCAAAATTATTCTTTATCGCTCTTTTCATCGTCATCCAAAATGTTTTTGGCGGTTAAATTTGTAACCAAACGATTTAGCTAATTACAATAGTTCCGTTTCGAATTTTAATGCTTTAAGAGCTGTTTCTAACCGATTTAAATAGAAAGGATTACACAAACCCAAAGAACACGGAATTCAACGTTTTGTTTACTAAAGAAAGAACTAATTCGAGCTTGGCGCTTGATACAGTTGCCAAATAGATTTGGCGATTGCTTAAATCGGAAGGTTACCGGAAAACGGTCTATGAATCCAAAATAAACAAATCATGATCGTCCATTGACGTATATGATATGGTTGTCAGAGTTTTTAGAATAGGAAGGTATATTTTGTCTTATGTATTCTCTTTTAAACAGTAGAAGCAGATGACATATAGCATGGTGGATGATATATTCCAAAGAGCAGATGATACCATTGAGTACAATGATGTAATTTACAGTAACAGAGAATTAAATTAGTCGTCCAATTATGTATTATCAACCGTCAGAACTTTTGACTTCCCCTTTCTATATATAACGAAACATTTACATTCGTAAATTTAAAAAAAGTAGCAATTCAAATTCTTCGCGCACGAAGTCGCGGGTAACAGCTAGTTCAAGATAAAAGCGGAAAGCGAACATTGCGCTCGCAAGTAAGATAAGCTATTTGTATATTTTAATAAAAATATACCTTACAAAAAGTTCTTTAAAAACATGAATTTTAAGAAAATAATTTTTTTGTCTGAAACTATATCCCGCTTTTCAGATTTGTTTTAATTTAAGAACTGTCATTTATTAACACTAACAAATAGTGAAGGAGTAGAGTTCTCGGTAAAATGCATGTCGCTCATCATAACTTTTATAATTTTCATAAATAAAGATAATTTTTTGAAGTTAATTGTCGCATCGATTATGTTAATGTCACGGCTCATTTTGACAGCCGGAAAATTCTCAGACTTGATTCAACCTAATCCTGGTTCTTTTAGCATGATAATTTTTATATACTGGATACTATCTGTAAATCGCGACATGCACGATGCAAAAATCGTTCAAAACCCACTACAGGGCAGACCGTTGGATCCAGAGCTAGCAAAATTAGCACGTAGTTATTTTTTAGGTAGTAGATGTTCACTTAGAAGGGGTTTATTGATATTTTAATTAATTAAAAATTAAAAACAATTTGGGTTTTTTTTCGGTGACTTTTAAAAATATTATCGCATAAAAACTAGTTTCACACCACTTTAAAATTTTAAAAATTAGCTTCTTAGTGATATCAATTTTATTTCAGCTAAATTATTTTCTAATTTTAATTTAATAATTACTAAAATTATCAAAATTAGAAAAAATGTTTTAAGTAAATTTTACAACAATATTTTTCGCAGTTTTAGCTATTTCGTTTAGGCGCATACGGGTTGCGACGATATTGGATACATTTTTTGTGTACACATTATTGTTGCTAGGGGCGAATTTTCTGGGTTTTTTTACATGCCTGTAAAACGTATTTCCGGTGTAATGTTAAGTCAATGGACCTTCAAAGTGGAAGTCCAACATACAAGCAGAAAAGTCAAGGTTTTTAATGTAGGTAAACAAACCAGAAAACTCGTCCATGTAAAGAAGTGTAAATTTTTAAAAATAATATAAAGAAACACGAATCAAGCATAAATAATTGTCATGCCACGATCACATCACAATGTAGCTGTTCGAATCTCCCTTTTTTTAATTGCCTTGCTCTTGGATCTAATCGTAGCCCATATAGCACGCACACTTGCAGCAAGTGTGATTTTTCTTGATATTAGCTTGTCATGACAAACTCGATTATGCTTTGTTACTTTGCAGCAAACTTCCTGCAAAGTCACAAAGCATAATCGACCAACCCACTTGCAAAACAAGTTTGCTGTGAAGTTGTTATGACAAACTTCACACCACGATTGCAAAACGAGTTTGCTGCAAGCCCAGATAGCAATTTTAGTTTGCAGAAAGTTTGACACGGCAAGAGTGCAAGCTGGAAACAAGTTAACGCAAACGAGCTAATCACCACGCGTCAAGCTTGTCACAGATTTGTGGCGCCAAACTCGGTGCAAACACAGAGTGCGCAGACAGCCCTCGGATTCGAACCCCCGACAGCCCACTTCAAAGCCAGTCACTCAGCCAGCTGGACTCTGAGGGGAGGAGATAGATTGTGCTAATATATCGTTCATCGACACGTTTTATTTTAAACTGTTTTCTTGATTTCATTAATTTTTTTAAATTTTGAGTTGAGAATATGATTTGAAGTCAAAGAGAGAGCTATTTTCGCTAATAACTACGTTTTGCTAGTAGAATAAATTTTGACATTAGGGTTCAAATGTAATTGCTTTTAAAATGGGACAAAATGTAAGTTATTATTTTTCAACAAACATTGACTGTTTCTTATGTTTAATTTTGTTTATGAACGTTAAAATTTCAACATTAAGAAAAAGGCGATATATAGTTTTCTTTAAAGTGCGAGTTCTATAATTAGTAAAAAGATGGACAATTTTTCATTTTTTTTATATAAAAAGATCTAGTTAGTTTTTTACAAATTATCATTGATTTCTTGAATTAATAAAAAGAAGGACGGTCTAGGAGATGCTATTAAAAATCGGGTGTTTTTTAAAACAGAGACAAAGATTATCTCTAAGTGTGCTATCATCTTTGTAGCAAACTTGTTTTGCAAGTGGGTTGGTCGATTTTACCCAGATAGCACGTAAGTTTGCAGCAAATTTGATTTTGACTTGTCATGGCAAAATTTGACGCGTCAAACTTGAATCGAACTTGTAGCAAGTTCGATGTGACACATAGCGCCACCTCCTTGCAAATCAAACTTGCTGCAATTTTGCAAAACAAGCTTCCTGCAAAGATAGCACAATAAAGAGATAATTATCTTTGTCTCTGTTTTAAAAAACATCCGATTTTTAATAGCATCTCCTAGACCGTAATTCTTTTTTATTAATTCAATAAATCAATGATAATTTGTGAAAAAAATAA
>BGPR01049301.1:0-11339 GCA_013235015.1 Araneus ventricosus
TAGATGGATGAATAAAACTTGCTTAAGAAGTTCAGAACTCAGCAAGATTCGTTATATAATAACTAATGAGAAATAAAAGAATAAAAGGATGTAGTAATTTGAAATTTCACAGAATATATTAAATAAAGAGGAAAGAAGAGGAAAAATGGAGTGTGAAATTATTAAAAAGGGTAAATTATATTTTTTCAGTTCCTGCATCTCAAATGCACTTAGTAAATTGTTTCAAGCGCTTAAGTTGAATGAGGTACATTGGTTTAATTTGAATTTCCTCACTTGTATCAGAGATGAATTTAAGTTTTGATGCACGGAGAAATGATCCGCAATGTCCTGTGACTCATTGGAATCCGTTTTGGGATAGGCATATTTCACATAGTAGCGTTTTCTCCTCGTTTTATTTTATTTCGCTGGAGAGTCCTCTCAGCTATTTGGTTCTAGACCAGAGATACCCAATCTGTGGTTCGCGTACGCCAGGGAGCAAGTTGCAGACCAGTTAGAGGATGCATTTAAGTTTTTATCCAGTTCGACAGTGGTTCACAAAAGCCTGTGACTCAACGTCGCCATTCTGGGTTTATTTTAGTTACATTAACACCCATTTTGAAACAACACGAGGGTGATTTAAACCCCTGTCAGATGCCGAGGACGAAGCCTGAGCTGTCACCTCATCTCTAACTTCCGCAGCAAAAGTTCCACCCATGACGTAAGATTTAACGTACACCAGATCCACTTGCATGACGGATCTTTAATGGAATCGGATTTCGACCTTAGAACCCTCCGGTCCCGAAGCCGAGACCTTACCAATATTGCACCGCGACCCACACCCATTTAGGAAGAGGTATATTTCAAAGACTCGTTTTGTTCTTTCATTTTTTATTTACTAAGAGAGTCCTCTCAAGTATGTGTTTCTACAGTCCCATCACTCCCATTTAGGAAGAGGTATATTTCAAATACTCGTGTTGCGTTCTTTCTTTTTTTACCAAGAGAGTACTCTCAACTATGTGTTTCTACAGCAGATATCCCCAACCTCTGGTAGGCGTACCCCTGGCAATATGTGACGGACCAGCTAGTGGAACGCGAAAGTGATTTGAATAATGACGGAACACTAAAACATAAGGGATTAAAAAAAGAAAAAAGTGTAGAAGTTTGTTTCTCCAGTTCGTGTGATTGCCATCGGAAACACACATATGCGCTAAATTTCAGAACACTTCCACAACAGGAAGTGAGGGAAATTCGATTACGCAGTTCCATCCTCACAATCATGAAAGTAGTGATGTAACGAACAGTGATTTCGCCGAATACCGAATATTCGGTCAAAAATTAGGCCGAATACCTACTTTTTAAGAACATTTCACTTTTGATAGTAAAATAAAATATTCCTCAAATTTTAAATGAAAAAAAATTAAAGATTAATATTTTTTTAAAATTATTTTTAATGATTTTATTAAATATTAACACCTTGATGTATTTTTTGTAGTATTTTAAACACTTTGATTCCAACAATAAGACAATGTGGCTTTCACAAATCTAAATAAATTATAATAGTATAATTTTATCTCATATACTTTAGATTATATTTTTAGATTTTATATTTTTTGGAAATTTTATTAAAACCTTAAAAAAATGTAAAACTTGCATGTCATCCTATTTTATTTTTCATTTAACTATAATAAATTTCTTTTCTTCAAGTCAGAATGTCCTTTACAATGTATTCTTCTTCACTTCTACTTACTACCCAGTAAAACATTTCTCCTTTTCTTTAAAAGTTATTTAACTGATAATGCTCACTCCCCCCTTAAAATTGAATAAATGTTAGGAGATTCTTTGATAATAAGTGTACTGAAATGTAATTCTACAATATTTTTCGATAAATATATATTTTAAAGAAATGCTATCCTAAATTTATTCTGCCGAATTTCTTTTTAGTATTCGGCAAAGGGCCAAAAATTATTGCTCTTGCACAATAATTTCAGGCTTTATGATGATAAATGACATGTAAAGCTATTAAATACATTTATGTTCTATGTAACTTGAAATTGAGTAAATGTTAGGAGATTTTTGGATAATAAATGTAATGAAATATAATTATGCAATATTCTTTGTTTAATATATTTAAAAAAAATATTATACCGAATTTATTTAGCAGAATATCTATTCAGTATTCAGCAAGAAGGCCAAAAGTTTTTGCTCTTGCATCACAATTGCAGGCTTTACAATGATAAATGGCATGTATATTATTTAAATACATTTATGTATTATGTCACTAAATATTGAGTAATTGTTAGGAATGTTTTGGATAAAAAATGCACTGAAATATAATTCTGAAATTATCTTTGTTTTATTATTTAAAATCATATTTAAAAAGATTTATTATCTTGAAAATATTCGGTCGAGTATCTGCATATTATTAGGCAAAATACTCGAATTGAATGCAAAGTCTTTATCTTTACGCATAAATGATACTCAAAAATACTTTATTTGCTTATTCATAAATTAATTTACTTACCCTATTTACTTGATATTAAATTATTTGATTTACTTCATAGCGTAATTCATATCTTTATAATGAAAATTGGAAAGATTTGAAAGGACATATATGAAATAAAATTCACTGGATTACATTTTTTGTTATATATAAACATTTTTTTTTATCTATAGCTACTTCATCCTTACAGAGAAAAATATAAGCACAAAATTTCTAAAAAATTAATACAACCCTTAGTTCTAAATATAAGCATACAGTCTGCTGCCTTAAATATAATCGTAATTTCTTTCAAATTCTGGTTATATTTGAGAAAATGCATTTTATTGTTTACAGAAGAAATCAAAAACGGGTTTCCTGCTCTTTGCAATATTCAACAGATACATATTAAACAAAAGCAGAAGACAAACAAATATAACTTGTATAGAAATGATAAGAATCAAATTCGAAATGGAACGTAGTTGTAGATATTTCTTGTGTAAATAAGTTTGAAAAAATCATTTTTATTCTCTTCACTCTCTTTTTGTATAAATATAGATATACGTTCTCATACATTTTCCATTGTGAAGGGATGGCGAATGTTGATATTCTACTGGAAAAGCTTCTGCCTCTAGAATATTATGTTAGATAGAAATCTTGTTTACACTCGAATTTTCATCAAAGTTTGAAGTTATCTTTTTTCTTCTTCAGTCTTTTTAAAGCCAGCATTTTAGATCTTATCTAACTCTAAGAATTGTCTATTTCTTGGCATACGTTCCGTAAGCTATCAATTCAACTTGTTTCAAAGTGTACTATAGAAGCTTGGAAATGCAGAAAATGTAGAAAAATTGGTATTTTTCTATTATCATGTGCGAATTTGAGGGTCCATGAAGAAGGTTTGTAAAGTCTATAAAAATGCCTCGGCATTAAGTAATGATATGTAATATTTTCAAGTAGAAGACTCATGAGGAAAAGTGGGCAAAAATTTCTAATTGATAGGGCATTATTACGACCTGTAGGGCCTATAGCTAATGTAAGTTTTCGGCCCCACCCCAACGTTTTAAAACAGCCTTTTTTATTGATTTTAATTTAACTCTATATAAGCAATTTTTGAGTCAGAAATATGAAGACAGACTCAAATAACAAAACAGGGTTTTTTGCACGTCTTCTTCCAAAAAATTGGTTTTAGTACCTTCAGTATAAAAATTTAA
This sequence comes from Araneus ventricosus, assembly GCA_013235015.1. Classification (NCBI taxonomy): domain Eukaryota; kingdom Metazoa; phylum Arthropoda; class Arachnida; order Araneae; family Araneidae; genus Araneus; species Araneus ventricosus. Next base: position 3,667 of record BGPR01049301.1, read on the forward strand.
AATTTAAATGTAATTTTAAATAAAATGGTTAAAAAATTATAAAACATTTTAATACAGTTTTTAATACAAAATCTGCTAACGAACTTGAAAACATAAAAAATATCCCAAGAAATATTGTGTTCTGAGATTGAAACGATACTTCTTTTTAATTTTTGTAAGTCCGAGTACACAGCTCTTATAAATCAAATGAAATCCCTGGAAATATTTTTTTTAAATCTCGGGCAAAGGCAATTGCCTACAATGCCTATTTGGTAATCCGGCCCTACTAATTGATTTGATAATAAAATGTAAATTTAGAAATTTTTATTGCACATTTATTTCAAAATTAAGCAATTATTTCTCTTGCTTTCGCAAATCGTATTTTCCTTTAGTTGAATCAAGCATTTAATTGAAAATGTAAAAAAATGGGTTTTATTTTGGAATTCTGTTTCAAACAGTTATATTCATTTATCTACAGATCTACCAATTAATCAAGAATCTTATTCATACTCAACAAAAGAGGGTTTCTTGACGACAATCTCAAAGAAAGTTTTCCTGATGAAATTTCAGACTGAAAATTCGATGTTCATCACTTGATCAGATATTTCACATTGTGATGTAGTTTTGAAATTATCCCGTGTTTATGTGCAAAATCTTTTTCTTAATCTACGAACAGAACTTCAAAAGTCAATGAAATAGAGTAGCAATTTTTTAGTTTGAAAATTTAGTTTAGTCGCATAGTATCTGTTAATTTAAAAACACTTAGGTAATTTTTTATGCTTTTGTTGAGAGTCGAATTTTTTCATTACGGCTTCTTTTTATTAAAAAAATATATAGTGCCAGAAAGGACATTATGAGAAATCCATCCAGTAAAAAAGATAGGCACTTGTTTCTCAAAAATATATCAATAATTTCCATCTTAAATTTTGAGAGACGTAAGAGGTTATACCTATAAAGGAGTATATAGTACGTAAGATATTAGAAACCACTGTTTTAATATAAATTTTAATGACCAGATAAAATTTCAGAATGGCCATTTTTATTTTTATGATAAAAAGTTCAGAATGATTTCCACAACATTTGCATCCATTTCAACATTATCAAACTAAAAAGAAGACAATTATTTCAACAATGGTTTGTTTACTTGGAGACCTTCTGTTATTGTAAACGAAAATCATCCATCCAGATTTGTTATTTCTCATCTATTATAAACAGCATAAATCTTGAGCATATAAAACTCATAGCAAACTACTTTCTTAGTTCAACCACAGCCACTGAATTCTATTCTACCATCAATTCAGTTAAAAATACAAGGGAGAAAGGGCTTCCTTCGCTTTCAGCCAGTTATGCAACCCTTCAAAATAATGCATTTCTGCTCTCAACTTGGAAGTCATTAAAGGAGGATGCTTTGAACACAAATGAGCCCAAGATTGGGGAAAGGCCACAATAGACGCAACTCATGGTTACAATCAGGGGTTTTAATGTAGTGCGAACGATTATTTTTAGGTATGGGATCTCCTAACTATATGATTTACTTCGTTATGACAGAAATATTTGAATAATTTCAATCTTTTGTCCAAACCAATACAAGTTTATAGTTCAGGAGAGTTACGATGGGCATTATTTTTCCTATTTAATGATCTTGAATTTCATCATAATAGCTTTAGAAATAATTTGGATAAAATTAAGATTTAATTATCCTCATGAAATGTTCTGTGAAATCTATTTTTTTCATATAATGCCATAAGACGCATAGAAATGCTTCTGGAATTTTACTGTAGCAAATATGCTTAGCTACAGCTGCTTCGCTACTGCCAGAAAAGTACCTGTTCATTGCCTTCTACAGTCTATTCCATACCCACTCAAATGGTTAAGTATTACAATAATTCTGTGGGCAGTTGCATGGAATGATTAACCGATCGATTAGAATAGCGTCCTGTTTTGAATATATACCTGAGATATATGGGAATATATCTCATGGGTTGTACACGGGTTGTTTTTGTTTGTTTTCAGTACCTATAATATAATGGAATACATATTATATATTCATCACATTGTGGGCAATAATTATACGTATAGAGATTGAATTTATGTGTTTCATGACCAAATTTATAACCCATTTCTATGAAAGTTGTGTTGAAAAATGTAAATCCGTTTTACGAGGAGTTCAACTTAGACCTGTCCGTCGGAACGGAACTCGGTCGTAAGTCGAGGAGACCATGTCAAGTTGAGACTATGAGCGATCGCATAATGCAAATCTAATCAGTCAGCTAATAACTCTGTTCTTAGAACCATTATGTTTCGTAATAAGTTGAGTGGACCTGTGGGTATGAAATATAGAAGATTTTAAATAGATACTTTTGCCATAGCTAGTAAGAAGTTGATGCTACATATAATGGGCTGAAAAGTAACTTTGCAGGATAAGAAAAGGTAATTTTGTAACGTTGCTTATTTGATAGAATACGTTGTTTGACACATTTCGCAACGTGATGTTACTATATTTGAAATTTCAGCAATCGTTTTATTTGCTGCCTTTTTAACGCAAAAGTGCCATTAAATGTTTCTTTGATGTACTTTGACAAAAACATATTTTGCTTGGTGAACGCAGTCCAAATGACACATTATGCCACCTTGCTTCTTTTCTCATCCATATTTCAGTGAAGGCCCCGTTTTCAATCACCATAGATTGCGGGTCTTTCATTTGTGACTTGCTGGGAAAATATCCCCATGTAAAAATTTTTGTCTCTTTGCAAGAAACAGGAGTTTTTTTCATTTAATTTAATTTTCACGAATTTTAAACATATTGAGCACTTAGAACATAGTTTTGCCATGCAATTTAATTCTTTTAACCGACCTGTTCGGTGCGACTCCATGACATTTTAGTTATTAATTTAAGTTCATTATTCTTACGCGCAGTATGGTTGAAATTCGATCTGGTGCCGTAAAACTGTAACTAAACTTAACTAAACGAAAACTCAATGTTTATTTGCATTATGTTGTATTAAAATCTAACAGCGTTTAAAGCCTAAAACGTTCATGACTTGAATGCAGATTATTCATTTTCGTTGTGATGCGAATTGCCATGAATATTATAGCACTAAAATTTATATGTCACTTTATCATGCATTCAATTCTATATAGTTATAATTTTTTTAATATTGTAATAAGCTTTAACCTTTCCGACCCCAATTTTTCATACTGAAAATTTATCTATGAAGAGTAGTTTAATTTAATGTTGACATACTAAAATAAGTACACTATGAGTTTAAAGTTTTTAACCTTCCCCGTTTCCTGGAAATAACCTGGGACAATATGTCTCAATCATATAGTCGACTGTGACTAATTCAGTAAACATCTGTAAAACTATCTTTCCTACCATAAGATTAGAATGTCAGGGAAACAACTTTACAGCTTCGTAACAATAATCTTGTTACGAAGACAGCAGAAACACATGTCCGTCATGAGCAATCTGAGAGTGCTTCCAAGTTTCTTTAATCATACTTTTATTCTCTAATTCCTTACGAAGACTGAAAACATAAAAACCCATGTAAAAAAAAACAATACGGAATGAAGTCTAATCCCTGGGACGTATATGATTGCCCATCAGGACCGAAAGGTTAATGCAGAGCGTTCATTTTCATTGTGATGCAAAATAATATGAATGTTATAGCATTCAAATTTATATATTAATTTATCATGCATTCAGTTTTTATAGTCATAATTTTTAAAAATTGTTATAAGCTTTAAAGTAACAGGTAACTGGTTGAGTAGTTTCATTTGGATTTGTCTTCTCTTCCTACCGTCCAAGAACGTATACCAAGAACTAGACTTTAAAACGTACAGTTATTAAACAAAACATTTTCTTAAATAATGCAGTATTGCCTTCCAACAGTGATTAATCTAAAAATGCTATTCCAACAGTGATTTATATAAAAATAAAATACCGAAAGGACCTCCTGGTATCTGCATTCAGTCAGTTATATAACCAGTTACAACAAAGCATCTCTGCCTTCAATTTCGGTTCCATTAAGGAGGTTGCTTTGAAGCGCAAATGAGTCCAAAATCGGGGAAGGCCAACTGTAGACTCAGCCCCAACCCCCATCATAATTTAAACTTAGGGGAACGAATACTTAGGGCGGCATTGCGAAAAATTATTTCTAGATCTGTTATCTTCAATTTATCCTGTTTTCAACCTACGGTGAATTTGTTCAGTCAATCTACGTTCTATAGCGAAAAAATTGTGTCGAATCTTCTGGACGTTGAATGAGTGAATGAAAAATTCCTGTTTCCTATATTAAGAGAGATAATCTGAAATAATTCTAGTCAGCTAGAAAATAAATGTTTTGGTTTTAAACTTTTTACAAGATTTTTTTAAATGAAGCTCCAAATATTTTTACACTGTAGCGCGTGCACCATTCGGAGTATACCAAGAACTAAAATAAGGTGTTAAGAATGATGAAAAAAGAGACTAGTAATTAGGCCAAATGTTATCAGAAAAATAAAACCTGAATATAAGAATGCATCTCATGAATATAAGTTTAATAAGCCCTTCCTTAAATGTTTATAAATATGATTTGCAAATAATTCCACATCAAAACACAGGAATTTATCGCTTATTTCTGAAACTTTCATCAAAGGAATTTTGAATTACTTGAAAGTTGATAGGCGAAATGGATTAGTTTTCCTTATTAAACTAAAAATAATGATTCATTCACATTTTTAAATTTACTTTGTAGACACTCTTCCATTTATTCGTGGTAAAGGAAGTGTTTAAAAAATTAAGATTCCTCCCATCTTTATTTCACTTATGTGTAACACCAATAATATTTTGATATCATATTTTTAAATTCTAAACTTCATTCGAAGGATGACAGACTAACAAAAATCATTGAGAGTCATGATATGAAATCTGACTAGCATTTGCTTGTAAAAGGTAAAAAAAATGAACCGTTGAAATAAATAATTCGAATATGTGATTTAGATCTTTAGTAGGGGAATATTTGAAGCCAGATTTTATGTACTTAGAGGAATGTGGTGATTTGTGTTGATTTGAAGTTGGATGTCAAGTTGACAAATTAAAATAAATTGAATTGTCATTTGTATTTTACTTTGCAAGTTTCTGAAAAAAGAGTTAACATAATTATATTTTTTAATATTTAATTTCTAATAGATTTTCTGAATTAGAAAGTGATGGAAAGAAATCCATTAATTATTTGAATAATTGCCTTACAACTCTTTTTTTTCCAAGAAGCATTTTTCTACCAGTTATTTTCAGTTAATATTCACAATTTAGTGCACGCGTCAAGGAAATTCTCCTGTATTGATAATGCTTTTTAACAAAACCTTCAAGAAATATAAAAGGTTTGCAGCAGTTGTGTAAGTTTTGCAGTTTTATGATAGTTTAAGCATATTGTGTGCTTGAAAACATCTTATGATCTATTGCATTCTAGAATATTTTAAACCCAATAAAGTTCCTTTTTCTTTCTGTTCAATTTTTAAATCTCAGACATTCCGTTCTTTTATTCTATTTCTTCTCTTTTAAACCATAAGGGTTTGGTGTCCAAACCATAAGATCAAACACAGTTCTATATATATAGAAGATTTTAAATGAGTAAATAAAACTAATCTTGCATTCTGTATTCAGTTTCAACTAGGACAAATTGTTCTAGAGCATTGCTATCAATCAATACGAAGAAAACATATATTGAAAAAGAATTCCTTCAAAGCTATTGGACGAGAAAGGCTTTTGCAGCAAGCATTTACTCATGTCTCTATGATTGCATCAAAGCTTCTGGATATGACTTCCCTACATTGTTGCTTTAAGAGCAATTGAAATGTCTTTTAGAATTTTTTTCACTCAGTCAGGGAAACAGAAACGTTCGACTTACACAACATCCGAATTTCTCTGTTTCGAATCGGACGATTGTAGAAAAGATTCTCTTAGCACCACTTTTGCGTGGTTTCGGCTTAACGCGGTCGGACACAGAAACGTTATAATGTCAAAAAGTAATAAGCAAAATACTATATAGAACTGGAAATTTGTATTTGTTACCTTTATAACCATTGTTGTAAGTTTTAAGATTTCGGAGATTCTGTGACCACTTACCAGATTATATTTGTGAAATAAATTTGATGTGTTTTTGTTTTGCTTTTCTTAAATATTCTGCTTGAATAGTCTTGCTTAATTTAATTATACTTATGAATATTTTCATAAGAATGCGTATTATAGTTCTGAAATGGATAATCACGTTAGTGTTTAATATGTATTTGTTTAATTCATTATACAGGGTGTGCAGAAATGAAGTGACACATTTCAAAAATAAATTTTAAAAAAACTAAAAATGTTGGAACTACGAATTTTTTAAAAATGAGAGCGCATCTCAAAAGGTTTTTTAAGATAGGTAACATGCCATTTCGGTGGTCAAGGGGGTCGTAAATTATTGGAAATCAAAACTTGGTTTAGAGCCATTATCTGAGAAAATATTAAAACTCGAAGAAAAATAAAAGCATGTATATTTACGGAATTTACACTCTTTAATTTGTTAATTCACATGTAGTGTGAAAACTGAAGAGATTTCGTGATATTCAAAAAAACTAAAAAAAAAAGAAACCTGAAAACACGCATCGGCTTCTGCTGATCGGTAGCCAGTGCGTACGGAATTCTTTCGCTGCAACAAATTTAGAACGGCTTAACGCCACGTTACCTAACTGAAAAAAACTTTTTGAGATGTGCTCTTATTTTTAAAAGAACGAAGTTCCAAAATTTTTAGTGTTTTTTTTAAATTAATTTTTGAAATGTGTCACTTCACCCTGTATATCCATTGTGCAAGTGGAAATAAGGAATTTTTTCTTATTGATTATCGAAATGCAAAATGTAAAATAATATGGCATATTCTAGAAATTAATCCACAATGTAAATCAAAGGTGAAGATTATATTTTGGGGCCTTAAAAGTTACTATGAATGTTTTTTTGAATTAAATGTTTACTTACAGGCTAATGAATCAAGTCTAGCTCTGTAATAAATTCCAGAGCACAATTCCACTTGCATTTCACATTGACGTTGATTTCGTAGATGACGTGCATTTCGAATAGCTTCATAATGCAAGAAATAAGTTTCCAAATTAATTTCTTCTTCTTAACCCGTCGGCACACGCATGGGGTCTTTTTGACCCCACCCTTTCTCTTTTGCTAAAGAATTCTAGGAATTTTTAAACACTTGCCAATGTTACTTCCTGTACCTTCATAGGGGAGCTAGAAAAAGAGCATAAAAGGCCAAAACCGGTGAAACGGGTCTCTCAATTTTTACTGGGGGCGTTGGGGTCAAATTGTCCCGTACGTGTGCTAACCTTTTGGGCTATGGAAGGGTACGAACATGCGCAGAGGAGAAGAAAGGAATACAGAAAAGGGGAAAAAATGGATATAAGTTCAACTTTCCTTTTTCTTATTAAAAATCACATTTGTGCCTTAAATACAAGTTATTTTGAAGAAAAATAGTTTCTTAAACTTTCACAATATTTTATTTTTCTACAAATAGCCAATAAAATAAAGAGTAAGTGTCTAACAATTTGGGTCAAAATGACCCCGCGCGTGTGCTAACGTTCAAAAAATGGGTTCATGCTCTGAAGGGTTAAAACTTTTATTATCATTCTTCTGTTTCCTGTTTTTTATTCTATCTGCTTAAAACAAAAGTACA
>BGPR01049302.1:0-11339 GCA_013235015.1 Araneus ventricosus
GCAAACCCCCTCTTATAATTACGTAAGCAAACTGCAAACCCCCTCCGTTCTTTTTTTTACAAAACTTATAACAGTACTAATCTAACCAAAAAAATTTTAGGAGTTAATTCAAAATTAATCTATTTCGGCTTACAATGAAAAAAATATATATATGTATGTTTAATTTCCTTGCAATTTTGTTTAAGAAGATTTCTTAGTTATTTAAGATAAAAGTGGTGCATTTAAAAAAAGAATTTATTTTTATATAGAAAAAAATTACAAAATCATAGAAACAGAATAAATTTCGAATTATTTTTTCATAAGAATTTAAACAACCATTATCTCCATAAATTCTTGCTTTTTACTGATATCAAGCAATGTTCATATAGCTTAACTTTGAAATCTAATTTCTACATGCAAATAAAAAATAACTAATCCCAGAAAATTATGCTTTTTGAGTGTCTGTAGTGCTCCCAACTCAGGAAATAAAAAATACTCAGCAAGCTTTCTAGCTGTAAGAGGATAGTTTGCAATTTTTGTAGAGTAAACTAAGTAATATTTTCTTACTCTTGATTTTTGAAACTTGAAAATCGTTAAACAAGTTGCTTCAGTATTTTATATGTATTTTCAGTGAGAGATGAAAGTTTTCATGACATATCCCTTTTTGGTAGCTGACAAACATTTTAATCTCGGATATCATTTTCAATACTTAATCTTTATTGAATGCTATTGCAGTCATCGCTTCATATTTTTGTCATCGGAAGCTGAGGTATGTTCAAGCTCTAATAACAATTTTATTATACACATTTTTACTTCAAATGGCTGAAAATTAAAAGAACTCTACCGAAACCTCGATAATACAAATGCCGAAATTAATCGAGTAGCAATAAGACACCAATTTTTTGGCGTAACAGGCGAAAGTTATGGTTTATGCAATTTGAAAACAGTTTGCTAACTAAAGTAGCATTCAAGATACAACAAAGTATAATATCGTCGTTAATGCTTTCGACGAAAATGTTTTGTTGACGAAAAGATTGTGTTATTGACATTGTTCAAAACATTCTAATCAAAATTCTAGAAGTCAAAAGTCTTAGAAAATGCATGTTTCCGATACTAACATAACATGCATTTTTTTTCTCACAAGACGACCCAGACACACATATATTCAGCTGCTGCCGAGATCACAACTCCGTTTGATCACAAAATCAGCTCGCAAGCTGAAGCATACACTGCAGTATAGCGGCAGTTTCATTTTTCCTCACTTTACAACAACACATCAAATCCTCTTCAATATGATAAATATAATACTTTGACAAATGCCTTGTTAAAACTGTTAACGCATATCGAGGAGTCAAGCTTGAAAAAAAACTGTTGACCGATCTCGAACTTGGCGACAACGTTGATCCGATCTTTTATGGCAGGATGAAAATCTTCGTGGGAAATTCTATTTCTAATGAACAGGGTCAGACTTTTCTACGGCCTGGCCAAAACCTATTCTGCGCCACTCCTCTCTCAAAAAATTAATATAGAATTTTCAATTTAATATAAAATACTTTATTTTTGAAACATGTAAGCACTTAATACGATCTTTGAACTACATTACATTTTAATTTATACTACTTATGAAATAACATAATAATAACGCCTGGAAGAATATTCCATTTCTAGAAATCTCTGAAATAACCCATAAAATAATTTCCTATTTTCTCACGCTTATGTTTAAAGAAAGAAGCAATTGCTCATATATACCTTATTTTATGTTGAAATACTAATGTGCAGAGCAGGATTTATACATATCTACGCCCTAGGCCAAAAATTATTCTGTATCCTAGGACAAAGCATATTCTGTGCCCTCTCTCAAAAAAGTTAATAAATACTTTTCAATTTAATGTACAACAGTTAATTTGGAAACACATAATTACTTAATACAAACTTTATAATCCTGACTCCACATTAAATCTTTAATTCAAAATTACACCACTTATGACTTAACACAAAATTTACACCTGCAAAAATACTTCATTTAATTTCTTAAAATCGTGTGAAATATCTTCAACAACTTCTTCAATCGCGATTTTATCCTTGAATAGGTTGGAAGGATCATTGAAGTTGACAAATCTTTTTAAATATCTTTGAATAGAAATAAACTCAAAGGCAAGAGACGATAAGGCCCACAGAGGACAACAAAAATGTATAGCTCAATATTATTTAATGTCACGAATGTTAATTTTAAAAACATCACTTTGTGTAGCCTTTTGAAAGTAACACTGAAAAATGTGTGAAAATATGGTTGTTAATTCTTCTACACCCTATGGGAGAACTGGTGTTGCTAATATATGCATTATTCCTACAATTTACATGGCACCTCATAAGAAATTTAGCACATTATTAAGACCAACACAATTTTTTAGATTAAACAAATCAATGTAATATTTGTGAATACTCAGGGCAAGATTTACATATTTCGACTTCCTAGGCAGATGCATATTCTGCGCCCCTCTAAAAAAGGCTAAAATATAATTTACAATTTATTATACAATATTTTAATACTCTTAATATAATCTTTATAATCTTCGAAACACATTCACAATTGCACTGCTTATGAAGTAAGATAGCATTAACACCTGCAAAAATACTCCATCGAATTTCTTGAAATTTTTTTAAAATACCTACTAGAACTTCTTCGTATGCGCTTTCGTCAGTGGCTTAAAGAGTCATTGAAGAGGACAGATCTTATTAAATCTATTTCAGTGTATCGCTCAATATCTGTGTATCCGAAAAAGACATTTTTGGAATTATGTCTGTCTGTACTCTAACTGCCTACCTGTTTGCGAACATGTTAATTCAAAAATTGATTAAGCAAAAGATAAGGAATCTGGTACATGTATTCATCACCCGAATTGTAGAACTGTATCAAATTTTTGATCAAATCCGTCAGAAAGTTGACTGTTTGTTGGTTTGATATTAAAATAGCTACAAAAATGGAGAATAATGTTTTTGTATTCTTGATTCTTCAAAATGGGAAATTGTTTTCTTGTATTTCTCGAAAACTGTTGTAATCTAATTCTGTTCAATTCTTAACCGTTTAACCGTTGTCTCTGTAACTGTATGTTTAACTGTTGTCTAGTTTTCGTTTGATTCGGACATTTGTGTGTTGTGTTATTAAAAGTTCTGCAAAATACATATGATCGCTTTCGGTGTTAAATGACTAAATATGGTCACAAAATACCACATAATAGGCAACGGGGATGGGATATGGATTCATCCTGGCAAAGCATTCTACTTTAAGTCTGTTATTTATTTCATATGAAATTTCACTTTCGTTTCCGAACTTTAAAATTGATTCATTCTGTCAACAATTGTGTCTATTGGTGAATTCGATGTGTCTACTCCTATTTCATGAAAAATTATTCAGAACAATTAAATTTTTTCTTGAAGCAAATGAAATAACTAAGGTTGAAAGCAATAGAGCGATAATATTGGTTGTGTTCAGAATTAAAACAATTGATGTTTACGTTCATTATTGGCACCAGAATTTCCTTCAACTAAATCATATAAAGATTTAATAAAAGATTTAAAAGAACACTTTACAACCACTTCCTCTGAAATTTATCGCCGTTTTCAATTTCATAAACGCATGCAGCATAATAACGAAACTGTTTTCTTACGTAACTGAGTTACGCCAATTGGCGGAAGAGTGCAATTTCGGCCCTACGTTCACAGAATGGTTGCGTGATCAATTAGTTTGAGGCATAAAAGATGAAGCATTACAGCGTCGACTATTTGCTGAATCAACGCTTACTTTTAACGAAGAATTTTCGAAGGCTGTTGCAGCCGAATCTTCCGCGGAACAAGCTAAGCAAATTAATTCTCAAAAATTAAATTCAACTAATTCTACCATTTTAATTCGACATCATAGTGACAATAGTAAAATATCTTTTCAGAAATCCAGTAGCAGCCAGTCTAAAACCGAAAATGCTGTCAACTGTTGTTATTTTTACGGATGGGGCGGTCATCATGAACGTTCCTCTAATTAATTTAGAGGTGTCATGTCTGGTTTTGTGAAAAAAAAGTAGTTTATTGAACGTGCTTGTAAGGCCAAACTTTCTCTCATGATACAATGATAAAATACCTCGTGCACGGCACTTGCAAGATATTCATCAACTTATGCTTTGAAAAGCGAAACTATAAACGAATTTGGTGCTATCTATATTTTGAGAAACATGATGAATCTAAAATGTAAATAAATGAAGCGAAACTTTTACATCGAGTTAGGGGAAGGTGTATTTATAAAGGAAATTGATTCAGTTTCTGACTATAGTATCGTTTCTTCAGATGAACTAGAGCGCTTTTGGCCAAATAAGAAGCCCAAAATTTTCCCTCTTAAATTTCAGTTATGTGACTATCAAAAATTTCCAATACGTATTCGATGGCAATGTTATGTAAATGTGCATTTCTAATTTTAAGGGCAAATTGCGATTATTGATTGCTCAGGGCTCACGTGCAAATCTCCTGGGAATGGACTGTTTCGAAACATTATGAATAAAGTTATCAGACGTTTAACATATTGAATTTCATACAAAATTAGTTCTTAAAGAATTCAAAGATGTTTTCTGAAGACTAAAGATAATATAAAGGTCCAGCAATTTCGTTACCCATTAATCTTAAATTCCCGCCTATCTCTTTTAAGGCAACAAATATCCCGTTTGCAATAAGGAAAATGTTTGACGTTTCTATCGATCAGCTTATGAATCAAGGTATGTTGGAACCCATCTCAAACCCAAAATGGAGCACTCCCATAATGCCAATAATCAAACAATCTGGAGGAATTAGATTTTCGTTGATTACAAAGTAATAATTACCAAAGCCATGAAAAGACATCCATATCCAATACCCTCAATCAATCATATTTTGGCCAATTTAGCTGAAGGAAAATTCTTTGGAAAAATAGATCTAGCTCAGGTTTATTTACAGTTAAGAATTGATGATGCTTCTGCCGAAGCTCAGACAATTATAACGCAAAGGGGAGCATTCAAAGTGAATCGTTTATAATTTGGTGTGAATGTTCCTCCGTGTTTATTTCAAAAGAGAGGAATTCCGAGTGTTTTGCCTTATTTTGATAAAGTCCTTATTAACGCAACAGCTGAGGAAGAATTATGTAAAGATATGCGTTTAGTGCTATAGCGTTTGTCAGAATCGAGAATACGAGCAAATAAGGACAAATGTATATTCAAAACTAAAGCTGTAGAACTTTTGGGTTTTGTAATCGATGCTTCAGGAATCTATCCGTCTTTTTAAAAAATCACAGCAATTCAAAAAAGCCTTGCGTTCTAAAAGGAAAACCGAACTTCAATGTTTTTTGGGGTCTGCTTAATTTTTACCACAGTTTCCTAAAAGACAAAGCTATTATAGCTGAGCCTCTTCACCGGTTATTAGAATAGAACGAAGAATGGAAATGGACTTCTGTCCACATGAAAAAGCATTCGCTGAGGTAAAGGAGCTGTTGTTCTCAGATAGTGTGTTAGATTCTTTAAATTAAAAACTTCCTCCATTTTAACATGTGATGCATCACCATTTGGTGTAAGTTATGCTTTCAGTCATCTCATTCCGGATGGTCGTGAAACTCCAATAGCATATGCTTCCCGAAAATTAATCTGGACGGAGAGGAATTATTGACAACTAGATAAAGAAACCCTTAGCATCATGGGTGGTGTTAAGAAAATTCTTTACTTCTTGTACGGGTATATAATTACTCTAGTTACAGATCATCAGCCATTCCTGCCACTTTTCAACAAAATGAAACTTACTCATGATATACATTCACCAACCATGTTGCGTTGGTTTCAGATTCTGAATGCTCATGATTTTCCTATTATTCATCGTAATGGAAAAAATATATATAATGCTGATGCTCTTCCTCTAGAGACTCCAGAAACAGTTATCACTTCACCTCCTGAGGAATTATTTCTCGAAGAATTGCATAATCTACGAGTAAAAGCAGATGAAATTTCTCAAGCTACTTTAAAAGACCCCGTGCTATCTCGAGTATTAAATTGGATTCTAAAAGAATGGTCTGAAAGTGCAAAGGAATTTAGAATTTTCTACCTTAAACGTCATGAACTTTCTGTTCATAGAATTTGTTTGCTATGATTAAACCGAGTAGACATATGGGAAGTATTACGTTCAAGAGTTTTAGATGAACTCAATATTTCTCATCCAGAAATTGAAACAATGAAATCGCTTGCTGGTTGTTGCGTCTGTTTGCCAAAGTTCGAAGAAGATATTGAAAACTATTTTAGTCTGTGTGAACCATGTCAACAAACTATACAGCTCCACCATTTTATCCTATTCATTCGTGGGAGGTTACTACAAAGCCATGTTAAGGGTACATATTGACTTTGCTGGTCCCTTCCAAGGACAAATGTTTTTCTTGCCTGTAGACTCATTTTCAAAATGGTTAGAAGAGAAACGTTTGAGTTCAGGTTCAGCTACTTCTAAAGCTACTATGAAAGACATGAGGGGAATTTTCGCATATCATGGCATATAAGGCCATGAGTTGCGGAATCCGATAATGGTAGCCAATATACTTCCGAATAATGTCAGAACTTCCTTTCAAAAAATTGAATGCGGCTTTTTTTTGTGGCATCGTATTCCAAACAACTAATGACGCTTTAAAGAGAATAATTTCAGGTGACAGGAATCAGCGACTTACAATTTTTCTCCTTACCCAACATATTACACCAACTGTAGCAACAAGTTTTAGCCCAGCCGAACTTGTAATGAAAATATGATTGAGAACAGTTCTAGACATCTTACATCCCGATTTGGTTGGAGATAGGAAAAGAATAGCTCGACAAGCGTTTATTTAAGGGTCAGTAATTTTTAATGTCAGAAATTAATCTCATATAAAATATTATAATGCACAAAATCCTTATACAATCTGAATTTTTTTATAATTAAAATGAGAATATCAAATTATCCAAATGATTTTTAGAAACAGCCGAGAGGTAGTTTTCTTTATAAGCTATTAATGTTAAATTATAACCTTGACCAGTTATATAACTCTTTAGAAGCCTATTTAGCCTTCTAAATTCGTCAGCACAAGAGATTCAACTTCGTAAGAATGGTTTTAAATAACAAATAACTATTTAGTAATCGACACGCAACTTTCCCTATAACCTTCTTTACAAATCATATTATTTGTAAGCAAAATTTGAAGAATTTTTTTAGTTTTCTCTAACGTATAAAATATTGGCGTTTCAGTTTTATTTATAGAGATGATAATTTTTTCAAATTCGTGTAATTTTCCTTTCCTGAACTTTCAACTTTCATGTTTGTAATTGGTATTTAGCAATAACTGAAACTACATGGCAAAGGCCTGAACATTCCTTTATTGAAAACAGCGCAAGTAGTTCTAGTGTTAACTCCGGTAAGAGGATAATTCGGAAGTCTGACAAATATCTTACGAAATTATTTAGTATTTCTAGAACAGATCTGACTTAGAATCATTCACATCTGTGTCCATTTTCCAAAGATACATTATGCATTAAAGGACGTAGCAAAACAAAAGATTCCGTTATACTTAGACTGTGCTATTAAAGCTCTACCGCTATTATAATTTCAATTTTTCCTATATAAATTTTAATAAAGCAATACTCAACGTTTCTCCATCTTCTTGCATCATAACTTTTTTTAAAAAGTTTGGATTCTTACATCCGAACTGGTAAACGAAATTAGAGTTGATTTTTTTTTATCCGGATAAAACTATCAAAATGCGAACGAAACAATGCACGAATCTGAAAGATTTTAGAGTTGAAAAGAATTGTATTTTGTTCATTTGTAAATTAATAGTAGATTTCTCTCAAGAAAAATTTAATAGAAACAATTGTTAATTCACTGGAAAGCGTTTTTAAAGACTAGAATTTTTTGTTTAAATTATTTTCTACTTTTTAATTTATAATTTTTAATATAAGAATCATGAAATCTTATAACCAATTTTTCAAATGAGCTACCAGGTGGCACTTCCAGTTAAATCAAATCTTCAGTTGGAATGGAAAAGTGATTAAATCAGTTCACTAATAATTGTAGTATTGAAAATACAGTACAACTCCGTTTGTTTTAACTTCCGTTATGTAATTAGTTAATGACGGATCATCCGGCGCTGTTTCTTTTTATATTTTATTTTACATCACACAGACACCACACAACAGAGTTTTACAATATTTACAGTTTTATCTTTTTTAATACTTAATTTGTGGGTTTCAGTTGAGAGATCCTTTAGACACGTCATTTATGAATTACAGCTAACTCATTTCTGCCAAACACACGAGCGTCACATACCGGTTGGGCACATGCTCAAGATCCCATTCCACTTTCAAGTGGAACGCATGCGCCAACACCGGTCAACCGAACTAAAGAGGGGGAATCCATTTCGGATAATGATTTTTAGGTTAAGCCATTATCATCTTTTACAATTTTGTATCTAAATGCAGTATGGATTTCTGAAATGTTTTTAGCGTAAAAGAATTAAAAACTCTCTCATAGTTTTCTTATTATCTCTTTTATCGGTTTCTTATTAAAGTTAACTCTCCGGTCGCGCAATATTCACACTGACCAGTGGTAACTGACTGATGAGTGATGCACAGAATGCAACGCTCTACAGAGCAGACTTTTGACCCTAGAACTATCAAATTACGCATTTAGTATAAGTCCTCATAAAGGAATGGTTTCTTAAAATTTTAATTGGACTTAAAATTAATTAAATAATTAATCGAAATTTTAATGTTTTTTCCTCAATAACTTGTTATTAGAAGAATCGGAGAAATTAATTTTCGTACCACTTTAATATTTAGAACTTAAACTTTTCAGTTATACCAATTGTATTCCTTTCTAAATTTTTTCTTTAATAGATTTTTCAAAATTAATTTTAAACACAATTTGTAATAATTGTTTTTGTTGGAATGAAATTCAAGCAGATTTTATTGTTTCATCAATTCTTTCTCTCGCGTGCATTTCACGCTGATAACGTTGGGATAAAAATAAATTGCTTTCTTTTGGGCATTAATTCCTATTATCACTTTTATTAACATTATAGTATTCTTTGGTTGTCATACTTTCTTTAAATTGCATGATGTAAAAATCGTTATCCACAAAATACAAATGTTGATGCAATCAAGCCAAATGAATACAATGCAGGCGAATGAAGCTTTTAAGATGATCAACTTATCAACTACGGCAGAGTTTCTCAAACTGTGCTCCGCGGAGCACTTGGTGCTCCGCAAAATAATTCCCAGTGCTCCGCAAAATGGTAGATCATGTTTAAAATTAAATGTTTTTATTAAACATTTTTTAAAATTTAAAATTAAAAATATTTTTCAAGAAAAAAAATGGAACAAAAATATTTCAATATTATGACCTTCTGTGCTCTCGGTGTGTGACAAAATATCGAGTATAAATCATTTATCACCGATCAGGTGAAACACTGACTATATGAAAAGGTAGTCGGCATTCAATGTGCCAGTTTCTCGTCCACCAGTCGACAAAAAAAAATTTACGTCAAAGGCAACACCAGACAACATGGAACTGGACATAGGCTAGATTCACTGTCTCCGCGTTTGCAGAAACAATTAGTTTCGACGCCTTTCCTGAAGTATCGGGGGAAAAAATTGCATATAAAACTGGTTGTTTACTCACTTCTCAAATCAGTTACATTTTAGTCAACATTCATTCGAGATCCGACAAATTATAAAGTTCATTATATGTAATTTATTATTTCTGTAGCTTCTCAGATTTTTCGTTCTGATGACAAAATATCTGTCTTGTGGAGGTTTCTTCAAATACTAAATTAGTGATACGGGGAATAACATCGATTTTCTTTCAATGGATCGCTGGTTGGAGACGGGGTCCTTAAAAAACATAAAAATTTCTGCCAAGCCAATTGGAATAGACGTGGCAGCATCAACATCTTAGAGGTATGTACTCGTTTTTCTTTTTACCAGTATCAAAGTGGTTACTCATTACGATATTTTAAAATCTTGAAAAATTAAAATCCCTAAAAATGAAATTTTGCTATTCACGTATAAGATTTTGCATTATAGAATTTTTTAAGAGTTTTACACTTTTACAGTATTTTCTTTTAAAAAAACCCTCAATGAATCATTTTAGATGCAATATCTTATTTAAACGTTTTACTGAATTTATGCTGTTGTTATATAGAGATACAGCTAATGTTCATATTGCAGTGTGGAGGAAGATAGAGGTTTTACTGATGCTGTACAAGTTGGGTTTTCGGATGAATCATTGACTGCGGATGCAACAGAACTTCTTGATCTTGAACTATCGAACAAGATGCATAGCTCTACTTACCTCGGATACAAGTTCCACAATTAAAAAACTTTAAAACGAAAGTATCATGATTCTTATTTGGATATCGGTTTCGCTGAGACCACTGATAGTAAACCTCAGTGTGTGATTTGTGTCTTGCCGAACAGTTCAATGTTTCCATCAAAAATGTGTCGTCCTTTTGAGGGGGTCCATCCAGAATGCAAGGATAAACCAACTGACTTTTTCAGAAGGAAGTATATTGAACTCAGGAAAGTCCAGAAATGTATCATTCAAAAACTGTCAACAAAAAGGCTTTGATGGTATCTTACTTAGTCAGTTACCGAATTGCTCAAGCTGGTGAAGCCCATACTGTTGCTGAAAAAATTATCAATCCTTGTGTAAAAGACATCGAATGCATGTTTGACGAGAAGGCTGCAAAAGTGATAGACACAATTCCTTTGTCAAACGACACAATCTCGCTACGAATCGGGGACTTGGCAGAGAATGTGAAAGCTACTTTAATTTCTTGTATAAAATCCACTAGATTTCCGCTTCAAATAGATGAATCAACCGATGTTGCTGGTTTGGCAATATTAATGGTAATTGTGCGCTATCCATATTTAGACTCTTTTCATAAGGATTTACTTCTCTGCAAGCCATTACCGACTATCACAACTTCCACTGAAATATTTAAATTATTAGATGAATTTTTTGCGGAAAATAGCATCCTATGGGTTAACTGTGTTGTTGTATGAACAGATAGATCGAAAGACATGACTGTTAAGATGCCTGGTGCAATCGCAAATTGAAAGAAAAAGTCAAGGGGTGCAGCAGCAGCCACTGCATACTTCATCGACATGTTCTTGCAATGAAGAAAATGCCACCTTTTATGAAGTAAGTACTGGCTGAAACTGTTAAAATAATAAATTTTATAAAATCAGAACCTAAGAATAACAGGTTGCTCAAAATCTTATGTGATGACATCTGGAGTCTGCATACGTATTTACTTCTTTACACAGAAATAAGGGAGCTCTCCC
>BGPR01049303.1:0-11339 GCA_013235015.1 Araneus ventricosus
ATTGCGCTTTTAGATATTAAAAAAATTGCTGACGTTTTAAGTTATAAAAAATAAATCAATTTCAATGAAAATGATATAACTTAATTTAAGAGAAATATAATAGTAGAGAACCAAATGTTTGCAGAATATTTTAATCGAGATAGTTTATGCTATCTCCTCTTCCGAAATATGAAATTATTTTTATGTACAGATCTCAAATTTTGAAATGTACTGAATTAAAGTCCATTTAATTAAAACTATTACATTAAAAGAAATACACTCAGTTCCAGCCTTCCAAAATATGCTAACTCACTTAGGGATGGGCAAATGTACGATGATCGTTAGCTTCCTCATGAAAGAATCGAAAGCTTTCCGTTAAATATCGTTCACCTTGATAATGCCATCATTTAGAGTCTCATTTTCTATGGATAAGACTATATGTTGCCAATAGTGTGTGTTCTACGTGTTATCTGCTAAAAAGCGACTATCTTGGATAGTCTTACGCTTGTAAAGCAGAGTTTTTGTCTCTTCCTTATAGTCGGTAGAAACAACTATTGTGCATATACACCTGAAAGCCAGAAGACATTATAACCACCTACATATTAACCGTTGAGCCTCGTTTGCGTTCAAACAACTACAACTCCCTGTAGGCATAGAAATACAAGTTTTTTGGTCTGGGAGCTGGAGACAAGTTAAGCTAAAGTCCAAAGCAGCGAGTTTACGCAAATTGCAGATATTCGGACGTGTGGTGCTTTGAGCCCTAGGCTGCCGCCTCACGACATCCCAAATGTCACTCCATCGGCGGTTAAGATCTGGCTGAGTTAGGTGGCTGGACATTAAGTGAAATTATCAGTATCTTAGAACCACTCCAGCACAATCCAGCATGACTATGGGGCGGTTTCTGCTTGAAGATTCCATTTGCTGGAAAGGCAAACGCCATGTAAAGAGGTGTAACTGATTCGCAATGAGTGTTAGATAGTTCAAGCTTTCATGGGTTTTCTTACTACAACTACACGGGTCCCAGAAAGGCCATGAGAACGTCCCCTAATCACTAATACCCAACCACAGCCTGTGTGTATTGACACTGCACACCAGATGAGAGCAAATGTTCGCCTGGCGACCGCGTACCACATACGACCAACGACGTGATGAATGGATGATCAGTTATTAGCGCTGAATGTACATTGACGAGCCTATCTGAAAGTAATCTTAATCTGAGAAAACACTAAAACCGGACCGTCGGTGAGAATGAATCTGATAATATTGAAGATTTTATATCTGGAGAGCTGGTAGGATGCCAACAATTTGGAACCAAAGATTTTCCAGCTGGGACTCTGGTCTTTCAAGATGCCACGATTTTGCGAGCAGATATTCAGTGGCGCATTGGAGGTTAGAGCCAACTCCTCCACAGCTGGAGTACGGGAATGAGGCCAGGTTAAACCTTTTAAGGTAGCTTCCAAATGGGTCATGGCTATAATGCAATAGTGATAGTATGTCAGCCTATAAATATTAATGAAAAAAATGACTTCCCAAGACTTTAAATAGACTAATCCACATTATTTTTACTGAATATTTATTCATCTGTGATTTCGAAATTTCTCAGCTGTCACCGGTTGTCGACTAACTTTTTTTGTTCGGGTGAAAGAAACAGAGAACGGTTTACATTTCATAACATTTATATTTTTATTATTTCGTTTTTATTGAAATAAAATTTTGAATCTTCTTTTCATAGTTTCGTTGCCAATATAAAATATGAATGCGATTTTAAATTATTATTTTTTAAATATAAGTAAAAATAGTGTGACTTCTTATTGCTAGTCGACGCATCAAGCAAATTTCAGTGAAGATTGAATCAGCAGCCATTGTTATGACTCCTAATTTATCTCCTAGTTTAATGCAACAACAAGAAAACAGGGTTAACCTATTCAAACGGCGGCGAAATTTAATGAAAATCAAAGATATTCGGTTTAATAAAGTCTTATGACGGCATCCGGATACTTATCGCCCATGGTAGGAAAATATCGCCATGGAAGCAGACATGTCTCCGGCAGTAACAACACGCGGAAAGAAAGGAGACAAAAACAATAACATAGAGGAATGAAAGAAATAAATCAAAACCGCAGGGTGCTTACCACCATAACTAGTATCTGGTTCTTTCAGAAGTGGATTTGTTTTCTCTCTGTTCCGCTGTAGTTTGCGACTGGAAGATATTCCTCGGGACGGAATGGATTTCAAATCGTGGATCGAAATATACCTTCCCAAGAGTATCGCTATTATTCGGAATGATGGAAAAATAGTCTTGAGGTTTTCTATAGATTTTCGTAGGAGTGAGCCTCCGGCAATGTGGGGTTGGTGTGATCACAAGCGTCTTCCATGGGATCATGGCAGATTCTTCACCCGTTACGCAGTGTCTGGTGAGAGCGACTTTTTTTTAAACAGGCTGTATAGTCTTATTTGCATTAGGCTACACAGTAGAGGTCCTGCGTTGTATGATTCTCTAGACTTTTGAGGGTTATTCTGAAAAAAATAATTGACACAGTATGAAAGTTTTATTTCTCTCCGCCACGGGGAGAAACATTAGAAGCAGAGTTTGTTTCGGCAACTGAATTATATGGTGAAAATAATGCTGAAATTAGTTGCAATGTGATAAATATATTTTTAATGGTTTGTTTCACTGTATTCGGACTCAATTGTTTGAATTAATTTTATCTATTTAGAGTTTGCATATGGAAATATTTTTTCAATTTGAATTGCTGTAAAAAAATATACTTGCATAACAATTGCGTGTATACGGAAAAGAACATGATTTAATTTAAAAAAAATTCTTTTCACATTTTATTAATGAAACATATTAAATTCGTTATAATAAATTTTATGGCAAAAGACATAAAACTGAATTGATTGAAAAACATATAGTCAATATTTAACTTTGTATATTATTCTGCATCACATTCTTTCATCCAAATAAGCAAATTGTTTGAGAACAAGAGATCACAGAGCAACTTTAAAGCCAAATAAAAATAAAAGCTTCAAGAAAAAATAATTTAAATACTTCATATGAAATTGTTCGTAAATATATACCACAAATTGATTTTGAACGCAAAGTAGCATATATTAAGACTTTATTTCTTTTCTTTCCTATTATGAAGAAAGCTTCTTGAATTACTTCAAAAATATTTTTAAGCGTTGCTGAGTTTGAGGCTACTTAATATAAAGACAATTAACCATATAAACATCTATATAACTGATCCAGTGTATTAGTAAGAAATCAATGACCTTTAATCACATTCATGGATAACGATAGGCATTTAATATTGGTTCGTCACTCTTCAGTAGCTTTCAAACTTTATCCATAGGAATAGATCAGGACCACAAACTCTAGATCAATTGCAATTTTTAACGCTCTGAGTGGTTAGCTATTTTTGATGTTCTGACTTTAAAGTCCTAAAAATTTGCTTTTAAATTGAATAATTGGATCTTTTTTGAGTTCAATAAAGTCTCTGAAATCTTACGAATATTTTATCGATGTTAGTTTAAGAAATTATACACATAAACATGAATGATCTGCTTCTGAAGTCAATATGAAAAACGTTAAAAATACGTGTGAAACGCTCAGAGACTGATTTGACAACTACGCGTTTCAAACGCATTCTGTGTTCTTCACAAAAATTTTAGCGATGAAAAGTCAATTTCTTTTTCTTTTTTTTCTGTACAATTCTTCATTTATTGTGAAGCTCATTCATCAATTCTTGACAATTCCATCGATTGTGTTCTTGGTAGGAAAAAATAAAAAAGACGCTTTTTTCCGCCAATCAAAAGATTCGCTATACAATGGTGAGAAATCGCCATATCTTTGTCTTCCCATATATGTCCCACCCATCTGACATTGACGGATAATCGCTACTCTATTGGTCTGGCTCATCGGCAAATGGCCTCTCTTCGATAATGGTGAAAGATTCCCGATCTTTTTTTCTGTTGATACACTTCTAGACATTCGGCTATTTGTTCTGGAGCAATGGAGTAAGCAGAACGGGGAACGACGTTTTGTGGGGAAACAT
This sequence comes from Araneus ventricosus, assembly GCA_013235015.1. Lineage (NCBI taxonomy): Eukaryota > Metazoa > Arthropoda > Arachnida > Araneae > Araneidae > Araneus > Araneus ventricosus. The sequence continues at coordinate 4,038 of BGPR01049303.1, forward strand.
GAAAGACTTGGATTGCTTTCGCTCCATTCGATTGGTTTTTCCGGATTTCGCGGTATTATTAGCAGTTGCGAAAGTTGCAGTTCATTTGCTTTGGTGTATCGATCGATCTTAAACATTATTTCTTGTCTGGTTCATGGGTGGATCATAATTAGCAGAAATGGAAGGAAAAAATGTTTACTGGTATTTGTGTTAGAACAAGATATTTTTTACAGTTATCTATGAATAAAGTCACGTGTTGAAAGAAAGCAAATACGTTTGTCAGTTATTTTATTATTTTAATGCCTTTGTTTTATTACCTTTATTAACTATTTTCCAGTATATAATAAATAAGAACTGAAATTAAACTTTTTTTAAAAATTTATATGAGAAATGTGAGTACTTTATTACAAGCACATTATTCCTAACACTTACTTTACATGGAAGAAAAACTGACCCTTAAAACTTTCGACCCGAATTTTGCATGATTAAAATTTAACTATGAAAAGAAATTTAATTTAATATTGACACACTAAAAGAAGTATAATATGAGTATAAAACTTTTCACTTTTCCCGTTTCCTAGAAATCTCCTGCGGCAATATCACCCAATCTTATAGTCGACAAGGATTATTCCAGTAAAACAACTATAAGACTCTCTTTCTTGCCATAAGATTAGCATAGCAGGGAAACAAATTTACAGCTTCTCAACGATAATCTTGTAGTAATTTGATCACTGAAGGGATATTATTACTATTAATCTACCGGGAGGGAACCGAACAGATGAGGTTTACGGTTATACAAACCCTCTTAGCGTAAAGATGAATTACAGAAAGTAGAGAAGAATAAAATGAAACCGACAATAATTAACTTATAAAGTAAACTGAAAAATTCTACAATGAATGTCTTAATTGCTGGTGGAAGCGAGAAAAGTCTTTCTTAATCAATGATGATATCATTTCTTCGTTCGTTGTAGGATTTTCATAATACTCATGAGTCGTGTCAGGGATCTTTTGTTTCGAACAATATTTACACTCCAGTCAAAAAGTTTCCAGCACTGGGCTTCATGAAATGTTATGACTGATGGGATATATTGTTCCACTATTAAATACGATTGAGACAATATATCCCACAAAAAGAATTTATTCAAAATTTCTTAAATGTGGTAATAAAAGTGCTAAATTATTACTTAATAAGAACAATAAGTATTATTTTACAATAAGTATGGCATAAATATAGTTGTACGTACTGTAAAATTAAAAAAAATATAGACCAATTGAAAGTTGAGTAATTTGCGTGCTCAAAAAATAAATCCGCCATTTGCAATTTGAGATTGTTTCCAAGTTTCTATAATTATAATTTTATTCTCTAATTCCTTATGAACACTGAGATCGTTAAAACCCATTTAAAAGTGGGATTTATTTACCAACAGGGAATGAAATCTAATCTCCGGGATATACACTGAAGAGCCAGAAAAACTGGTACAGGAGTGCGTTTGCAAATAACTGGGGTATGCAACAAATCGGCAATGCCTATATAAGACAACAGATGTCTGGCAAATGTATTAGATTGGTTCATGCTTCTGCAATGGCAGGTTAACAAATTTAAGTGACTTTGAACATGGCGTTATAATCGGCGCACGAGAGATGGGACATAGCATATTCGAAGTAGTGTTGGAGTAGCGATGAAATTTGGATTTTGGCGTACAACCATTTCACAAGTGTACCGTGAATATTGGGTATCCGGTAAAACATCAAATTTCCGCCATTGGCGCGGCCGGAAAAAGACCTTGAAAGAACTGGACCATTGACGTCAGACGCGAATCCTTAAACGAAATAGACGTGCAATACTTCCTCATGTTGCGCGGATTACAATGATGGGACATCTACAAGTGTCAGAGTGCGAATTGTTTAACGGACCGTCATTAATATGGGCTCTCAGAGTCGAAGGCCCACTCGTGTACCGTTGCTGACTGCACTGCACAAAGCTTTACTCCTCTCCTGGGCCCGACAACACTACCATTGGACTGTTGATGACTGGAAACACGTTGCCTGGTCTGACGAGTCTCGTTTCCAATTCTATCGGACGGATGCACGTTTACAAGTATGGAGACGACATCATTAATCCATAGACCCTGTTTGTCAACAGGGGGACTGTTCATTCTGGTGGAGCCTCTGTGATGGTATGGGACGTGTGTAGTTGGCGTCATATGGGACCCCTGATACGTCTAGAGACGACTCTGACAGGTGACAGGTACTTAAGCATCCTGCTCGATCACCAACACTCATTCATGTCCATTGTACATTCCGACGGATTGGGATAATTCCAGCAGGACAATGCGACACCCCACGCGTCAAGAGTTGCTACCAAGTGGCTCCAGGAACACTCTTCTGACTTTAGACACTTCCATTGGCCACCTAAATCCCCAGAGATGAACATTATTGAAGATATCAGGGATGCCTTGCTACATGCTGTTAAGAATAGATCTCCACCACCTCGCACTCATATGGATTTGCGAACTGTCCTGAAGAATGAATGGTGTGAATTGCATCCAAGATACCTTCAGACATTAGTCGAGTCCATGCCACATCGTGTTGCGGCACTTCTATGTGTGTGTGGGGGCCCTACACGATAGTAGGCAGGTGTACCAGTTTTTCTGGCTCTTCAGTGTATATGCCCATTAGGTCCGAAAGGGTTAAATGAATTTTCAAAGAAATGATTGAGGTTTGTGAAAAGTGTGATGATTACTCACAAAAAACTTCAGAAAATCGTGACATGTTTAAAGAAGGCAAAATAAATGTTGAGAATTCCGAAAACGCACTCTACGTCTAGTTTTGCACTTAAAATACAGTGTTTCATTTTAAAAGAAAGTCATATTTCAGTTCGATGCACAGCAAAAAATATCTACATGATACATGAAGGATAAATTAAACCTTAAATTTGTTTATAAAAATTAATTCTGAGGGGTTTAAATACATTCTAGAATTAATCACTAATGAAAATAAGAATTTAGAATCTATTTTTAAAATACGAGTTTAAAAATCGATTTTTGTTTAAGTGGAATTCGGAATATGAGCGATATTAATTAGTTTTTCTAACATTTTTTCCGAATAAAGCCTTTTTTAACACTGCACCTATTCTGCAGATAATGGAAAAATGTAGAAATCGAAATATGAAACCCTTCGCTTGGATGCCGTCTTGTTGTTTCTGTTTTAACGTATTATTAAAGCAGAAATCGCACCGCCCTGGCCTAGGCCGTCCGGTACAAGAGACAATATGTCCATTACTTCTCCAGAAACAAAATAAAACAAAATTCGATACAGACTGCAGACAACATCAGTCATAAAATGACACAGAGAATAGAAAAAATAAATAAGTAAAAGTTCCCTATTTCTCTTTTCTTAATAGTTTTCAAACTATGCCCAACTCCACGATTCGAAAAGGTAATTGCTTTTCAACCATTCTTACAGGATCCTTCAAACAGGACAAAATCTACATCAACTCAACAATATGTAAATTTGGCCAATTTTTTGGCCAGTTCACCCAAAATCTGGACCATAGTTTGCATTTCTTGACAAAATGCTCCACAGTTTCTATTTCTTCACCACAACGGCATGTTTCAGTCTTTTGAAAAAAAAAACCAAGCCTGATATCCTCCGAAAAACTCCATGGCCGGTGTAGATTTGGTTTAGGTAGAAGTTACCAATTACTCTTGTTAGGTTAACCCTGCCAAAAACATTTTTGTCCGACGCCCGTTCTGGGATCGATCTCATCTTTCCTTCCATTTGAGTATAATACTCCTTTTGGCATCATTACGTAATTGTACGCAGGATCTATTAAAAGGACAGTCGATCATATCCTTGACAGTGGCAAGTTCATCTGCCCGCTCGTTACCCAATTGACCATGATGTGCTCGAACCCAATGTAACTCAATAATATCATCTATGCTTTCTTTAATATGTTTTAAAATCTGTCTCTTTACTAATGGAGATTTCAAAGACATGAGGGCAGATCGAAAGTCCGCAATAATTTTTACTTTCCTTAAATTTCGCTCATGTGTGTATTCAATGGCTTCTTTTATGGCAATAATTTCAGTCATAAACACTGTGGCCCTATCGGTAAGTCTAAAATGTTTATTTTCAAATTCCAGGCCGTCAAAAAATGAACAAATCCCGAACTCACTTTATCATCAATCTTCGAGCCATCAGTAAAAATTAGATTTCCTTTCCATTCAAAATCGTATAATCTCCAAATCATCTTCAGTGTCTTCCATCGCGAAATTCTGCATTGATAGTCGAAATTCCTGCATCCATCAGATTCCTCTTTTGTTTTCCATATTTGGGTCATATGAAGCTTATTTTTCTCGATCGCCGTCTTTATGTCCAAAAGTGGACATTCAGTTAGAACCTGGACTGCATCATTGGAAACAGCTCTATACGTCTTAGCTATACCCAACAATGGCATCCTCTGTATCTGTGTAAGTCTAATGTTTATCTTAACTGAGTCTCTATACCACGTCTGTACACCATATAGAACAACTTTCTCTCTATCACAGACAAGTAAATCTGCTTAAAAAACTAACTCAGGGCGAAGTCCCCAAGTAGCACGAACGATTCTTTGAGCGATTAATGTATTATTAAGGAAAATCTTTATTTCTGTGTTTGTAATATAAGTAAATTAATGTTATATAAGTTAGATGAAATTAAATAAGTTACAAACAAGGAAATATTTCCTATAAAGTAGAGAAAATTAAGTGGCTTTATCTTAAATGACGAAAAGTATTATTGTATGTAAAAAAATAATATAAGATATTTAACACTTTTCTTAATAATGTTTTGTCGAAAAGAACAGTAACAAAATTATAAACTTAATTAAAAAAAGTAAATTGAACAGTTTCCATACGTATGAAACCTGAAACAAATTCCTTGCTTGTCCTTAAACGTTAGGTACACAAATCAAACATATTGCTTTTTAAGCAAATGTTATAAACAGGAAATGAAATATAGTTATGAACAAGAAATGAAATGTAACACTCAACTGTGGTTAGGAGATCATGGTTTCAGCCTATTTAATAAAACATGAAGCTATATTCAACAAGACATACATTTGTTGTCAAGTGAATAGAAAGACGTTGCCCATTATAACAGCCACAAAAAGTGCACAGTCGCCGGAATGAGATTAAGAAATCCATCTTCGAAACACTGACGATTAAACTAATCCTTAAATTTAGTTTTCGTCTAAAATGTTTCAAGTCAGCCCAATTTTGCTTCGTGTCTGTAAGCAGTATTATAATTTATATAATAATTTCCCGAATTATGAATCAGAAAGTGGTCACAGAGGATATTAGTAGACACATAACACTAATGATAACTAAGCCATTCATCACACACGATGACAGAAGATCATGTTCATGGAAAAATTGCTCGCCAACTTTTTTCATTTCTTTGTAGAAAAGTTTGATTAAAGATCGCTATGAATCTTAATCCCTGTGTTGAATAATCAATTTTAGTTAGTTTCAAAGTGTTAAAGACTAGAAGTTTCGAAACGACACAGGAGGTTTATTCCGGCTGTTATGTTTGGTCGATGAAGAATATGCCCTAAGATACGGATCCATCATTATCCCTTTAGGGAGATCAAACCAACAGACTAACTCTAACAACTCGTGCGCGAGCTCAAATGTCATGATAAATATTTCCATCAATCATTTTAATGTAATTTCTTAGTAAATTAATGTGTCTGTTGCAGTACGGGGAATCTGGAAACATGACACGATTCTATATTGAGCTCGATTTATATGTAGTTATTTATTGATATGCATTGTGTTGTTTGAAATCACATAATATATGCAAAAATTTCATAGGTATCACGCTATAAAATGTTGTATGAAATGGAAAAATAAAATTTAACTAAAAATTTTAAATCATGCACGCTACAGCAGGCTGCATAAAGTTGAAGAAGATATAATTGAGCATAAAAGTTTTATCAAAGCTTTTTAAAGTCAAATTATAGTTGAAAAATAGATATCATAGACTGTGTAATAAGAACAGAAAAGCTTTACTTATTATTTCGTAGAATTAATATTAAGTAATAGTATGTAATACAGAGATCTGAACGGTAGGCTGTCGGTGCACAGGATTACGCCCATAATTGTTGGATTACGATGTTTATTTCACTACGATTACTTTCGTAACTTTTCTTTTTACTTACAAACATGGACACATGGATATAATAAACGAATATTTGGCAAAATTTCGGGAAAATGGGTTTATTTTTATTGTCCAACAAAATGTCCCATTTTTCTCCAATCCACCTTTTTTCAAATTAAACGCTTTAATTTAATGTTAAGAAATATTTTTAGTTTTCTAGTTAATGATATTAAGTGGTTAATTAGATATTAAAATAGAAATAAGGTTTATATCATTATTTTACCCGTATAATCTATAATGTATAAAATAACCAAAACAATTTTTAAAAAATATATGAAGATATCGTACATTGAACGGGTGATGGCATTTTTTAGGTTGCAAATAAAGGAATATTCATTAAAACTACACATTCAGACATATAAAAATGTAAACTTATTATTAATTTATATAGAACCGCTAAAACAGTTTTTTCAAATGGAAAATTATATGTCGCATTCAAACTTGCAAATAAACACTGGCAGTGCCTATAATGTTGTATTTTAATTTAGGGAATAATTCCTAACTTTACCAATATGAAGGCATGAACAAAGGATATTAATAATCACAAAACACAAAAGTGATAACCAAAGATTCAATCACTCACGATGACAGAAACATCATATTCAAAGAAAGAGCTTTTTTCCCCTTCCCACAGAAAAGTTTTGATTAAAGATTTCCCCAACGAATCTTCTTGGCTGCTTTGAATACTTTATTTTAGTTTGTCTTTATGTGTCGTAGTTAAAACGAAGATGTACAACTTGCCCTGGAATACGTGAAAACTTCTTTCCCCTGGAAGTTCCGAAAAGTCACTGGAGGTTTTTTTACAACTGTCACATTCGGACGTGAAGAAATGCGCGTTAATATGGTAATCCATCAAGAAATCTTTAGGGAGATCACATTAACAGACAGCACTAACTTCTCAAGCTCATAAGTCATGATAAATATTTATATCAATGGTATCAATGAAATTTCTTTGTGAGTAAGAGTTCCGGACCCAAAACGGGGATAATTCAGGCTTTTCTCGATTTATCAGTTGATTTCGTTAGTTATTTTCACAGAATGCATTTATTGGAAAATGGCGTCTTCTAATGTCCGGGAAGATTGACAGTCGCATTTTGAAACTTCTGTAAACACGCTGAATTC
>BGPR01049304.1:0-11339 GCA_013235015.1 Araneus ventricosus
TCGATACTTTTGTTTCAGTTACACCCCAGCAATTACCTACTTTGGAGCCTTTTATACAAGTAATGCATCATAAATAGTTATACAAATAGACCTTAATCTTTATTTCTGCCTATTGATTTTTGTGTTAAAATAGGTTAAGTTCACCTGTTGAATTAAATATTTTGTAATTGCAGAAAGAATAAAATTAACCAAAGCTCATTGCCTCATGAAAAGAACATACTATTCTACTCAAAAAATTTTTTAAACTGATAATATCTATTAGATTTTGAGAAAGGAATTGCCATCAAATTTGACCAATTTGTATTTTTGTTTGGCCACAAAAAAATTTAAAATATTTTTTTTGTAAGAAAAATCATTTTAGGTATAATGAAATATATGTTACTTTTAAAAATTTCAAACGAGATCTGTAATAGATTTTGTGAAAGATAGATCAAGTGATCAATTTTAAACACTTTTGGTTCTGGCTAGTTACCAAAATAATTTTTTGATTTAAAAAATCTTTTAGACATAATACAGAAAACATGCTAATTTGTAAAACTTCGAAACTGAATCTATAACAGTTTTGGGGAAAGGTTACACATCTTGACAGATTGGCATTTTGTTTGACGCAAAAAAAATGAAAAAATAATTTTTTGAATTAAAATCATTTTAATTATGATGAAATATATACTTAACTTGTATAAAAGGCTTCGAGACATGAATCTAACAGATTTTGAAGGTACATCAGGCCGACGGTGACATTTTTTTGTTTTTTGTTTCAAAAGAATTGTAAAACTAATTTTTTAATTTAAAAAAATCATTTTAGTATAATGAATATATATAACTTTTAAAAAATTTTTCTATGACAGATATATAGTATAGTTGCGGAAAGAGTTACATCAGTAACTGGGTTGAAATTGTGGGACTTAAATGGATAACTCCCATAACAAGAACCAGATAATTTCTTAGGCGACACAAACCAGCCTCTGCTTATACAAAAAAGAGTGTTTCTTGTGACTCCATTTGCCATTTAATGGATAATTAAAGAATTAAAAGCTTCTTTGAATATTTTCTGTTCGTGCTTGTTGAAATTACCTTTTTAATTACTTTCGCTGCAACTCGTTCCATAATTGCATCACTTCATTATCTTCTTTTAACGTGTTTCATTGTCATAGTTTTCCGCAGTTCTGCTCAGCAAGGTTTTCAGATGAATATTTAACAAGAAAATTTTCTCTACGAGAGGGTTATTTAATGTTTTTGTTTACCATAAGTTAACGCCCATTAGCTTGAAGTTTTTAAATTTTGAAAATATTAATTGTAAAATGAAAACTTACATTTCTATTGAAAGCCATTATTTATTTAAATTATATGTTTATTTTAAATTTTTCTTGGATTTTTCTTTTTCTGTTTCCCTCGACTGGATAAAGTAATTTAAGTTTTATGATGCAATAATTGTGATTTTCAAAACGCATAGGAAACACTGGTACAAACCCTGGTTTGTCGGCAAATCTTATATAAATTGATTTAAAAATAACTTCGATATCACTCATCAATTTCCTTTGTTTCTAATCTGTCGTCCAATAGCTGTTAGATTTATTTATTTTGCTTGAAATCCATTCGAAATGATGATTCTATAAGATGATTACAAAAAGGCTGCTTTGAGCCCCCGCTCGTAATTTTGATCTGTGGTCAGATGTAAATGGTACATATGTAATGCCCTTACAAACGTCCACAACTCAGCACTGCGAGGACATTTAACCCATGGCGTACTCAGGCAAAATTGTAAAGATTGACCAAGTTCACCTTTCGAATCTAGGACATACATTTATTTACATAAAATACAAGGATACTATTTACAATCTTCAGTCTTTGCAATTTGAATTCCTTTGACTTCGAAAATATTTACACCAGTCTACCACATGATAAATTAATGGAAGTTTGCCTTTTTATGCATTATGAGTTTCTTAACGACTCTATTATTAAGAAAACTGACTGGTTCGAAATTTGTAATTTCAGCATTAAAGAAAACTATATTTTTAATGGTATGCAATATTTTATCAGATTTCAGGAATTCCGACGGGTGTTACATTCTCCAGTTTACTAGCCAATATCTTCTTGCACTTTTTTGAGGATAAAATTATTAGAAATAATCTAATTTACGGATACAGATACATAGATGATTTGCTTATTTTAAATTCTGACAGCTTAGATTTATTTCATTATTAATTGAAAAGAACTTAGCTATGTTTGGCGTAACGCAAGCTTCTTACAGAAAAATTTCCCAATTATTATTTTGAATCCAATTCGAATAAAGTTCTTAGCCCTTGAAAAAATGGACTAGAATAGATTACTTGTCTGCTTTTGTTTTTCCGATTACTTCTGAGTTTATCCTTGTTTTATGGTTTTCTTTGTATAACATTGATTTCCAGTCTGGAGTTATGTTATTCAGAAATAGAAAATCTCATGGTTAAGTGTCCTCTGAACATACGCTTGATCAGAGCCTATCCCAGAATCCATTCGAGGAAACAATGTCCAGTCATTAATTAACTCGAAACATCTGGAACATTCCCAGAATCCTCTCGTATAGTTTCCATTCTCTCGTATCTCACCAACCACAACCAGTCAGTTGAATGCCAGTGTCTAACTTCACAAGAGACCGTGCTTTGGAAAGTAATTTATATTCTTTTCCCACTTGTGGTTTGTCAGATATTCGTTGAAACCTACCGGAAACGAGACAGGGAAATTAACTCTAGAAACTTTCTGTACAATAGCTTTGGCACCTATAACCCTCCGAATCGAAAGCCAAATTTCTGTCGTGAAGGCATCTCAGTTCCATTTTGCATGTAAATCACCCTGGCGTAGTTTTATACAGGGTTCCTGGGCTAAAATTGTGCTAAAGTAATTGAGTACAGTTATTGAACTAATAATTAAAATGTAAAAGACTGTTCCTCCATGGATTCGAATCCCCTCCAAGAATTTTTGAGTATAGACATTTCAGTCGGGCACGCGTACAATAGTCAGAAATCAGCGATAAAGCAAAAATCATGTAGTGCACAGTTATGGAATATATTTTTTATATACTGGATACCTTTGCAAAAATTATATGGGTTACCTATTCCAATAGGACGGCTCTCCACGAAATGTCATGAAGATTCTACCGTTTTTTTGATTGAGGTATTTCCAGGAAATTCGATCGGAAGACGTGGCCCAATTGCCCGGCCACCAAGATCCTTAGATTTTAATCCATTAGGTAAGTAGTTCCCAACCTATGGGCCTCGTGTAGTTTATTAGTGGGCCGCGGACCGCTTGTCAAGTGTCAAAATCAGGGGAGCTTATTTTAACTATCATGTGACCAGACTCTGAAATCGTTTTTCAGAGCACTATCATTGGCCTTGCTCTCTAAAAATGTTCGGCAACAGTATCCAGCAATTGCCAAACTTGCACTCAGACATTTGATGGGGTTCTCGACCACTTACCTGTGTTAACATGCTTTCTCAATATTTTTTTGAAACATAAGTACAGAAACAAACTGAATGTAGAAAGTGACTTGAAGCTGAAACTTCAAAGTTTTCATCGATATATTGACTCTCTCTTGGCGGAAAACAATATCAAAAATCGCATTGAGTTTTTGTTATTTTGAATCTCGACTGCTTTTTGTTTCTTACATCGTGACAACTAAGTAGCGAAAATAAAAATTTTGCTTTATAAAAATATAATTTTAATCCTTTTACAGTAAGCTTTACTAATTACTGACATATACGAGCATATGATATATATTATATGTGTTTATAAACGTGTATTATATGTATTTGTATTTTTTTTACTTGTATATTAGTTAGTGGGCCTCAAAACAATTTTTACACAATAGGTGATCCGCACAACCCAAAAGTTTGGGAATCGCTGCATTAGGCCTTTTTCAATGGAGATTAATTAAATGAATTGCGCATCAATAATATCAGTTGAAACCATGATTGATGTGAAGATTCATTAAATGAGTTGCGTATCAATAATATCAGTTGAAACCATGCTTGATGTGAAGATTCATTAAATGAGTAGCGTATCAATAATATCAGTTGAAACCATGCTTGATGTGGAGATTCATTAAATGAGTTGCGTATCAATAATATCAGTTGAAACCATGTTTGATGTGGAGAACTAATGAATAGTTCGCTATTATGAGCCATTACTGTTGGACACTTTTAGCCCGGATACCCTGTATTGCTATGACTAAAAAATATTTAATACACATTTTCATTTAAATTCATTTCTTTTAATTGCTTCTGTAGAATTAAGTTTTTTCATTATCTTATTAAAAATATCTAAACGAATCTTGTTTAAAAATTAAGGACTGCTTCGGAAAGGCCATTAATTATTTTAATGAACTTTAAGAGTCAATTATCACTGCAAAATCTTTCCTGATTAATATCTTTTCCTCTAACTCTTTTTCAGCAAATAGGTGTTCATTCTTTATTCATAGAAGCAATTTTTCAAAATACAAATTCTTATAAAAATATGCTTTATTAAAATATTCTTTTTGTAGAAAATATTGAAAGAGATCGCATTAATGTTTAATTAATTCTTTCGCGATCATGGGTATAAAAATGAATGGCTTTTTATCACGTTCAGAATAAATTATCTGTATAACTAATAGTTTATTTGGTAGCTAAAGTATTTATTAAGTATTAACAAATTTCTATTTCATTTACAGTAATGTTGAAATAATCTCCAAGCTCTACTGCTTAATATCTTTTGCTCAAACTCTTTTCCCATCAAATAGATATTCATTCTTTATTTATAAAAGCAATTTTTCCAATATATAAATTTTTATAAAGATATGCACAGAACTAATTTATTCTTCTTGCAAAAAATAGTTTAGAATATCTCGTTAATGTGTAATTAATTCTTTCTCAATCATGAATACGAAAATAGATGGCGTTCTGAATAAGTTATCTGTATAACTAATAATTTATTTGGTAGCTCAAGTATTGATAAAATATTAAGCAATTTCTATTTCAATTACAGTATTGTTGAAATAATATCCAGGGATAAAGTAAAGTTAGATAATTATTCCTCAAACAAACCGTGTAAAACAAAGCTGGAAATAATACTTCTTAGTCTGAAAAATAAATTTTTTTAGTCTTATGAAAATAAGCCTAAAATTTTAGCTCATAGACGTAAAATAATTTATTGATATTGAAATTATAGTCAATCTTACTTTATAGAAATATAATATTTTATATAAAAAGTATAATAAAGTAAATGATATTGTGTCTGTAAAGCACATATACCAGAACCTTAAAAAGCATTGTTATCAAATTTGCGTCTGTAAGTATATAGAAGTTTTGGTTAAAGTAAAGTTTACGGTGCGAAGCCCTTTCTCTCCGCTATCGCCAATTCCTTGCCGCCAAGCAGAAGATGGATTGGCGATGCCAGAGCATTTGTTTTGGTTGCGCAGGAATATTCCTATTCGTGTCTTGTTTGCGCAGGAATCGTTATATTTTTATTTCGAGCTTCAGCGTTGCGATTTTATTGGTCAGGTATGTGCTATCTACGATTTCATTGGTCAATTTTTTCTAATTTGAATATAACTTCGTTTGGAATTGAAATTCTCGTTTTTCGAATATTTATTTAAAAAACCTTGATTCATAACATTCAATGAAAAAGCGAAGTTACCATTTTCCCGCTTTGCTAAAAGCGAAGCCGCTGATATTTTTTTTAGTTTAAAAAAAATGCCCGGAACACACTTGCAATGCCGCAGGTGTTGCGTGCGGAAATTCTCGTTTTTGGAATTAAAAAAAACCCTAGATTCCTAACATTCAATGAAAAAGCGAAGCTACTATTTTCCCGCTTCGATGAAAGCGAAGCCGGTGATTTTTTTTTTGTTTAAAAAATTTGCCCGGAATCCATTTGAGATGCCGCAAGCATTGCGTCCACAAGGCAACAATAAAATACTCACTGCGCACCCAAAACAAATGTTCTCACATCGCCAAACCATCTTGCTCTTGGCGACAAAAAGTTGGCGATCCTAAATGGGAAAGAACGGCTGTGCACCGTAAACTTAACTTTTACCGAAGTTTTAACGAATAAGCATATTCCAGTTGCATTCAAACTGGAAATTCATCTATTTAAACTTCAAATCCATCTATTAATAATTTGAAGCTATTTTTTTATATACTGAAACAGAGAATTTTATGTGAAGATATTTTTTTTTATCATGATGCTATAAAGAATCCCCAATGCATTATGGAATTAAAGAGTTACTCGTGTTATTTGACCATATTGGCGAAGTGCATAACTGCATCATGGAATTTGGCGATGGAAGAAATACAATGAAATCTTTGGTAATATTTTCATTTGCAACATGATTGTAGTTGGTTTCACGGAAAAAAAGTCAGTAATATTTAATCATTTGATATGGTAGTAACCATCAGCAGTGGCCTCCTCTAAACTTTCCTGTATACTCATGGCTTAAAAACTCTCGTATAGCGTGTCAGTTCCTAGCACCCTCGCTCGGATAAAAGTTTCGAATCTGCTTTATTCCCAGAACGCAACAAGTTTCTCTAGCACACGTGAAAACAACAAAACAAACGGAAATAAAATAATCCGAGCAGGATCAGAATTCGCCAAAAGGGCGAAAAAAGAGCCAAAAGGGAAGAAAAAAGAGTCAAGCAGGAGTCATTAAGCATTGGCCTTTCGTCATGAAGCCGCTGAATATTATGCGCAGAGATTACTTCCAGTACGCATGCGCGTGGAGATCAAAAGTACAAAAAATTGAATATGCAATTTGAACACCTCTTTTTTAGCCGACTGAAATAAAAATTGGGAACAGATCTATAATTAATGTTAGCATCCGTGATACAAGGTTTTATTTATCTAAGCCAAAGGGCTTATGAGATATAATTTTTACAGGTATGCGATTATACAGACCGACAGACAGACAACCCTTTGACAAATTTGGCCCAAAATATTATACGCCTCCTACATTCCTGATGATAAAACTGTGTACCTAATTTTATCCGTCTAGCTATTCCAGGTTTTGAATTATACTGTTCACATGAACGCGGACAGACAGACAGACAGATTTCTCGTGAATGGATTTTGTCCAAAATTTGATAGAAATCTACAAATTATGTGTCAACACCACATACAAAATTCCATTCCTATAGATTTAATAGTTTTTGAGTTGTCGTGTTCACAGACGCACAGACAGACATAATTCCAAAATTGTATTTTTCGGACTGAGGGAGGTCTAAAACGTGGAGATTGGTCAAAATCTAGAGTTCGAATTTTCTGACGATTGCAATAGTTTCTCTTTGTCTACTTCGTATCCGAGAAAGGAGGTCTAAAACTTGAAGATTCATCAAAATCTGGAGTTCCAATTTTTTCACGATTACAATACTTTCTCTTTGTGTACTTCGTATACGAGAAAGTAAGAAGGTGACTGTCTCATAATGTAGGATCAGTTGTGAGGGCAAAAGAAAACAGAGGTCGAAAGCCTTTTTAATTTTTCACTTTTTTTATTCGGCATTAGGGAATTTGAAAAAAATACTGAATATTTTCTCTAATTTCTTGCCAAAATTATTGAGTAGTTTATAAAAATATTGAATTTAACACAGCTCATTTAAAGAAGGAAAATTTCAAAAAGCGGTTTTGTTCCTTTAGTTTTCTCTTAATTTTAAATAATTTTATTGAGAAAGGTTTCAGCAAATTTCTTAATTGAAATGGAGTTAAATTGTTAGATTTATAACTTTTCCATGCAAACAATGTATTCTTAAGTAAGGGTAAAGTTAGTATTTTGTCTGAAAATAATAATTTTTATTTTCAAAATATATAACTTTAATGGAAATATCGTAATATTACAAATAATTTTTCGAACAAAATACTTTAAGAGCCATTATATGTTCGATAAATAAACATAAAATCTTCCCATGTTTAAAATAACAGAAAAAAAAATCTTATTTCAAAAACCACTACCACCACTTTTTTACTGATATCAATTACATTGAAAAGTGTAGAGGTTACAATTCACTGCCTTCTCCTTTTTATGGTAGGTGGCGCTACTAGAGACATCCGGGTTTTTCCCATGATGCCTCTCTCTTTCCTTCTTCTGTGTACTTGTCTTGTGTTGTTGTTCTCTGTCTTGCGTCTTGTACCTTTTAATGTACTGTGTCGTGGAACTTAGCCATCTAATAAAAATGGTTCCTGAAATTGAATTAATTCTTGAACAGCGGCATTCCCTATAAACATGAGTCTCGTCCCTCTACAAAAGTAAAATTCGTCGAAACAGTTTTATTCAATGCATAACTTCTCGTAAAACATATAATTGAAATGCACCTAATAAATCATATTCAATCGAAGAAATTTCTCATATTCAATGAAAACTTTCTCAAATATATTTAGAAAGATGTTTGTTACATAAATTTTCATTATTTTTCAGTTTTATTCCCTAAAAGCATTACTATAAAATGAGTCATTTAACACAAATATATTTAAGACACATTAGTCGTACTTATCCTTAGGGTAATAACATTAACAAAGCGCTTCACAATGCAAAAACTATGCTTCATTGGAAAATAATGCATCTATTTTTAATATCCAAAATGCAAATACAGGTAAAATGGAAAAATTGTTTTGACTGCTTCCGTTGCTAAGATACGAGAATCGTGCATCCATGTGTAACAACGACAAACAATCAGAAGAATTGTTCAACCGCAATCCATTTTCTGTTTTTAAATATTTATTTCCTCAAATCATTTCTCGAATGATGAAAAAAAAATTTGAAATTCGTCCTTACGATTGAAGTAACTTCAGAAAGATAAATATTCATTAAGCTTTATTTTAAATTGGTTTTCCGGATGAAATATTAAATTCAAAATTGATGTGGGAGAATGTTTTATTTTAAATGATTTGATGGCTCCAAAGAATATCTTTTTGTTGCATATTTTATTGAATTAAATAAACAAAAATGTTTGTGGGGCATATACGTTTTGAAGATAAGTTATAAAACTCAATTGTAATAGCATTTAACTTTTCATAAAATGATTTTATTTATTTTAATGTTATTTTATTTCTAAATTTAAGGAGGAATTCCTTTTCTAGCAATTTATTCGAACAGGATAGGAGCAAAATTTAGTTTATTCGAAGCTCGACAAAAATAATGCAGAAGAACTAAAATGGAGGAAAGATTACAATAGAAGCAGATTTTATGAATGGATATATATTCCCTAATAACATGCATTTTAAAGTGTAATATTTCGGAGAGACCTCAGTTAATGGTTACTTACATAGTCTTTTGTATATATTGTGACAAAATCGTTTTGTGGTTGTAAGTGAATGCAGTTCAATAAGCAGGATTACAAAAATAAAGCTCTTTATTTTACGGGTATTCTAAGCAAAGAAACGTAACACAAGTATTAAAACAGCACTTGTAAAAATTCACAACAGAGATTACCATTAAATCTCAACACAGCGCTCAAAGGTTTCTTGTTAGCTCACCAGCTTGCTTGCAGATCAAAATCCAACTGACTCCTCTTGGCTTGAGAGCTTGCCTTTATACTTTTCAACAGGAAGTGACTTCATTACGTAGGAAGTGACGTAATCTCTAGAAAGTTCATGAAACCAGTAGAAATAGGTGGAAAGTTTGAGGTCCTTCTAGAAAATTCCCTTTGTCGCCAAAGTTGCCAACTTTGCAGCCAAGTCGCCAAAATGGTCGCCAAATTTATAGCCAAGTTTGTCGCCAAGTCTAGCATCTCAGGGAAACGACTTTATAGCTTTGTAACAATATTTAAAACAACAATTCCTTCAGAAGCAATCGTACACATGTATCGAATATTAGAGCCAGAATGCTCATTTTTGTTAAATACAGTGAAATCTCGTATGAAGAGCACGATTCATTTCAGAAGCTTACTCGTTATGGGAAACAATTTTTCCCGCGGAAATCAATGTAAAATACTATACTGCGTTCCATTCCGAAAACAATACTCAAAAAGTTTTATGTATAACGTTTAATCAAAGAATAAATAATAGAAATTTAAATTAAAAGGAAAATAAATTAAAAGAAACAAAAAGTAAACAATAATAATAATGAAAAATAATGAAAACAATAATCGTTTTTGCGCGCAAACGCAGCAGCAAAAAGTAATTGCTTCAACAGAATTTTTTTAAAAAAATAACACAACAAAAACTATATAATAAAAAACCAAAGACTCTCTAATACTTAGAACACTTTAATTAGAAATTATTCAAAATGGAAAGGAACTAAAATAGCACACTCAGAACCGCATCAGAAACCACATGCCATTTTTAGTTCAAAATGAACAAAATTTTCTGTAGAAAGGAATGACAAAAAATCAAAATTTATTCCTTCCTGTGGTCTGAATTTTGTCCGGCCACCAAATAAAGAACATAAATCCAAAAAATTACCATATTCATAAACAGAAGAAAGAGATAAAAAAATTTACCTTCTTTCAGAAGCAAGCCAAGCAGAAAAAGAACGCTAAAGATAGAAAACAATCGACGATCTAGAAGCTAGCCAGTAACTCCATCTATGAAGAAAAATTGTTGTTCAAAGAACATTTTTTAAGAGATCTTTAAGGAGCCTGAATCATCTTCATCTTACATTTTGTGCAGAATCAACCAGCCTGGAATGCGGATAGGATTTTCAGAAATGAAAAGAGAACTGATGTACCGGTTCTGTTATTCTTTTAAAAAGAAGTAAGTCAGTTACGTTACGTCATTGACTCAAATGCGTCAGTCAGCTCGTTACGTCACTCAGATACGTCACATCATCTATTACATAGCGTATCAACAACTGTAAATGCATGGCAGAAAAAATAGTTCTTAAAAAACCATGACCTTAAATATTACCGGAATTAGAAAATGAAAATAATCAAAGTCATTCCTTCCCTTCAAAACGTTTATTACTAGAAAAAAGAATAAAAACATAAGATCTCATTCGATTAACAGTTGAAACAGGTTAGAGTTAAAAGTGCGCGCACAAGTACAAGACACCAAGTTTGATAAGCATTAAAGCAAAATAAAAGCTCCGTGGATATGACAGTAGCAGGCGCAGAATCTGGGAATTCCCCTCTCCTTGTCACTCGTTATGCGAACGTCGCTCGTTAAGCGAGTCATTATTCACAATTTATTTTGCTCGTTATGCGAATCACTCGTTATACGAGGTTTTATTGCAAGAGAAATTATAGAGTTACTTGCCTGTATTTTATGTACGAATAAAATGTTATTTTTAGGTCTGTACTTTCGAACAAAACGTTATTCTTAGGTCTGTACTTTCGAACAAAACGTTATTTTTAGATCTGTACTTTCGAATAAAACGTTATTTTTAGGTCTGTACTTTCGAA
>BGPR01049306.1:0-11339 GCA_013235015.1 Araneus ventricosus
TAGATGGATGAATAAAACTTGCTTAAGAAGTTCAGAACTCAGCAAGATTCGTTATATAATAACTAATGAGAAATAAAAGAATAAAAGGATGTAGTAATTTGAAATTTCACAGAATATATTAAATAAAGAGGAAAGAAGAGGAAAAATGGAGTGTGAAATTATTAAAAAGGGTAAATTATATTTTTTCAGTTCCTGCATCTCAAATGCACTTAGTAAATTGTTTCAAGCGCTTAAGTTGAATGAGGTACATTGGTTTAATTTGAATTTCCTCACTTGTATCAGAGATGAATTTAAGTTTTGATGCACGGAGAAATGATCCGCAATGTCCTGTGACTCATTGGAATCCGTTTTGGGATAGGCATATTTCACATAGTAGCGTTTTCTCCTCGTTTTATTTTATTTCGCTGGAGAGTCCTCTCAGCTATTTGGTTCTAGACCAGAGATACCCAATCTGTGGTTCGCGTACGCCAGGGAGCAAGTTGCAGACCAGTTAGAGGATGCATTTAAGTTTTTATCCAGTTCGACAGTGGTTCACAAAAGCCTGTGACTCAACGTCGCCATTCTGGGTTTATTTTAGTTACATTAACACCCATTTTGAAACAACACGAGGGTGATTTAAACCCCTGTCAGATGCCGAGGACGAAGCCTGAGCTGTCACCTCATCTCTAACTTCCGCAGCAAAAGTTCCACCCATGACGTAAGATTTAACGTACACCAGATCCACTTGCATGACGGATCTTTAATGGAATCGGATTTCGACCTTAGAACCCTCCGGTCCCGAAGCCGAGACCTTACCAATATTGCACCGCGACCCACACCCATTTAGGAAGAGGTATATTTCAAAGACTCGTTTTGTTCTTTCATTTTTTATTTACTAAGAGAGTCCTCTCAAGTATGTGTTTCTACAGTCCCATCACTCCCATTTAGGAAGAGGTATATTTCAAATACTCGTGTTGCGTTCTTTCTTTTTTTACCAAGAGAGTACTCTCAACTATGTGTTTCTACAGCAGATATCCCCAACCTCTGGTAGGCGTACCCCTGGCAATATGTGACGGACCAGCTAGTGGAACGCGAAAGTGATTTGAATAATGACGGAACACTAAAACATAAGGGATTAAAAAAAGAAAAAAGTGTAGAAGTTTGTTTCTCCAGTTCGTGTGATTGCCATCGGAAACACACATATGCGCTAAATTTCAGAACACTTCCACAACAGGAAGTGAGGGAAATTCGATTACGCAGTTCCATCCTCACAATCATGAAAGTAGTGATGTAACGAACAGTGATTTCGCCGAATACCGAATATTCGGTCAAAAATTAGGCCGAATACCTACTTTTTAAGAACATTTCACTTTTGATAGTAAAATAAAATATTCCTCAAATTTTAAATGAAAAAAAATTAAAGATTAATATTTTTTTAAAATTATTTTTAATGATTTTATTAAATATTAACACCTTGATGTATTTTTTGTAGTATTTTAAACACTTTGATTCCAACAATAAGACAATGTGGCTTTCACAAATCTAAATAAATTATAATAGTATAATTTTATCTCATATACTTTAGATTATATTTTTAGATTTTATATTTTTTGGAAATTTTATTAAAACCTTAAAAAAATGTAAAACTTGCATGTCATCCTATTTTATTTTTCATTTAACTATAATAAATTTCTTTTCTTCAAGTCAGAATGTCCTTTACAATGTATTCTTCTTCACTTCTACTTACTACCCAGTAAAACATTTCTCCTTTTCTTTAAAAGTTATTTAACTGATAATGCTCACTCCCCCCTTAAAATTGAATAAATGTTAGGAGATTCTTTGATAATAAGTGTACTGAAATGTAATTCTACAATATTTTTCGATAAATATATATTTTAAAGAAATGCTATCCTAAATTTATTCTGCCGAATTTCTTTTTAGTATTCGGCAAAGGGCCAAAAATTATTGCTCTTGCACAATAATTTCAGGCTTTATGATGATAAATGACATGTAAAGCTATTAAATACATTTATGTTCTATGTAACTTGAAATTGAGTAAATGTTAGGAGATTTTTGGATAATAAATGTAATGAAATATAATTATGCAATATTCTTTGTTTAATATATTTAAAAAAAATATTATACCGAATTTATTTAGCAGAATATCTATTCAGTATTCAGCAAGAAGGCCAAAAGTTTTTGCTCTTGCATCACAATTGCAGGCTTTACAATGATAAATGGCATGTATATTATTTAAATACATTTATGTATTATGTCACTAAATATTGAGTAATTGTTAGGAATGTTTTGGATAAAAAATGCACTGAAATATAATTCTGAAATTATCTTTGTTTTATTATTTAAAATCATATTTAAAAAGATTTATTATCTTGAAAATATTCGGTCGAGTATCTGCATATTATTAGGCAAAATACTCGAATTGAATGCAAAGTCTTTATCTTTACGCATAAATGATACT
Source organism: Araneus ventricosus (assembly GCA_013235015.1). Lineage (NCBI taxonomy): Eukaryota > Metazoa > Arthropoda > Arachnida > Araneae > Araneidae > Araneus > Araneus ventricosus. Next base: position 2,459 of record BGPR01049306.1, read on the forward strand.
CAAAAATACTTTATTTGCTTATTCATAAATTAATTTACTTACCCTATTTACTTGATATTAAATTATTTGATTTACTTCATAGCGTAATTCATATCTTTATAATGAAAATTGGAAAGATTTGAAAGGACATATATGAAATAAAATTCACTGGATTACATTTTTTGTTATATATAAACATTTTTTTTTATCTATAGCTACTTCATCCTTACAGAGAAAAATATAAGCACAAAATTTCTAAAAAATTAATACAACCCTTAGTTCTAAATATAAGCATACAGTCTGCTGCCTTAAATATAATCGTAATTTCTTTCAAATTCTGGTTATATTTGAGAAAATGCATTTTATTGTTTACAGAAGAAATCAAAAACGGGTTTCCTGCTCTTTGCAATATTCAACAGATACATATTAAACAAAAGCAGAAGACAAACAAATATAACTTGTATAGAAATGATAAGAATCAAATTCGAAATGGAACGTAGTTGTAGATATTTCTTGTGTAAATAAGTTTGAAAAAATCATTTTTATTCTCTTCACTCTCTTTTTGTATAAATATAGATATACGTTCTCATACATTTTCCATTGTGAAGGGATGGCGAATGTTGATATTCTACTGGAAAAGCTTCTGCCTCTAGAATATTATGTTAGATAGAAATCTTGTTTACACTCGAATTTTCATCAAAGTTTGAAGTTATCTTTTTTCTTCTTCAGTCTTTTTAAAGCCAGCATTTTAGATCTTATCTAACTCTAAGAATTGTCTATTTCTTGGCATACGTTCCGTAAGCTATCAATTCAACTTGTTTCAAAGTGTACTATAGAAGCTTGGAAATGCAGAAAATGTAGAAAAATTGGTATTTTTCTATTATCATGTGCGAATTTGAGGGTCCATGAAGAAGGTTTGTAAAGTCTATAAAAATGCCTCGGCATTAAGTAATGATATGTAATATTTTCAAGTAGAAGACTCATGAGGAAAAGTGGGCAAAAATTTCTAATTGATAGGGCATTATTACGACCTGTAGGGCCTATAGCTAATGTAAGTTTTCGGCCCCACCCCAACGTTTTAAAACAGCCTTTTTTATTGATTTTAATTTAACTCTATATAAGCAATTTTTGAGTCAGAAATATGAAGACAGACTCAAATAACAAAACAGGGTTTTTTGCACGTCTTCTTCCAAAAAATTGGTTTTAGTACCTTCAGTATAAAAATTTAAAATTTAAATGTAATTTTAAATAAAATGGTTAAAAAATTATAAAACATTTTAATACAGTTTTTAATACAAAATCTGCTAACGAACTTGAAAACATAAAAAATATCCCAAGAAATATTGTGTTCTGAGATTGAAACGATACTTCTTTTTAATTTTTGTAAGTCCGAGTACACAGCTCTTATAAATCAAATGAAATCCCTGGAAATATTTTTTTTAAATCTCGGGCAAAGGCAATTGCCTACAATGCCTATTTGGTAATCCGGCCCTACTAATTGATTTGATAATAAAATGTAAATTTAGAAATTTTTATTGCACATTTATTTCAAAATTAAGCAATTATTTCTCTTGCTTTCGCAAATCGTATTTTCCTTTAGTTGAATCAAGCATTTAATTGAAAATGTAAAAAAATGGGTTTTATTTTGGAATTCTGTTTCAAACAGTTATATTCATTTATCTACAGATCTACCAATTAATCAAGAATCTTATTCATACTCAACAAAAGAGGGTTTCTTGACGACAATCTCAAAGAAAGTTTTCCTGATGAAATTTCAGACTGAAAATTCGATGTTCATCACTTGATCAGATATTTCACATTGTGATGTAGTTTTGAAATTATCCCGTGTTTATGTGCAAAATCTTTTTCTTAATCTACGAACAGAACTTCAAAAGTCAATGAAATAGAGTAGCAATTTTTTAGTTTGAAAATTTAGTTTAGTCGCATAGTATCTGTTAATTTAAAAACACTTAGGTAATTTTTTATGCTTTTGTTGAGAGTCGAATTTTTTCATTACGGCTTCTTTTTATTAAAAAAATATATAGTGCCAGAAAGGACATTATGAGAAATCCATCCAGTAAAAAAGATAGGCACTTGTTTCTCAAAAATATATCAATAATTTCCATCTTAAATTTTGAGAGACGTAAGAGGTTATACCTATAAAGGAGTATATAGTACGTAAGATATTAGAAACCACTGTTTTAATATAAATTTTAATGACCAGATAAAATTTCAGAATGGCCATTTTTATTTTTATGATAAAAAGTTCAGAATGATTTCCACAACATTTGCATCCATTTCAACATTATCAAACTAAAAAGAAGACAATTATTTCAACAATGGTTTGTTTACTTGGAGACCTTCTGTTATTGTAAACGAAAATCATCCATCCAGATTTGTTATTTCTCATCTATTATAAACAGCATAAATCTTGAGCATATAAAACTCATAGCAAACTACTTTCTTAGTTCAACCACAGCCACTGAATTCTATTCTACCATCAATTCAGTTAAAAATACAAGGGAGAAAGGGCTTCCTTCGCTTTCAGCCAGTTATGCAACCCTTCAAAATAATGCATTTCTGCTCTCAACTTGGAAGTCATTAAAGGAGGATGCTTTGAACACAAATGAGCCCAAGATTGGGGAAAGGCCACAATAGACGCAACTCATGGTTACAATCAGGGGTTTTAATGTAGTGCGAACGATTATTTTTAGGTATGGGATCTCCTAACTATATGATTTACTTCGTTATGACAGAAATATTTGAATAATTTCAATCTTTTGTCCAAACCAATACAAGTTTATAGTTCAGGAGAGTTACGATGGGCATTATTTTTCCTATTTAATGATCTTGAATTTCATCATAATAGCTTTAGAAATAATTTGGATAAAATTAAGATTTAATTATCCTCATGAAATGTTCTGTGAAATCTATTTTTTTCATATAATGCCATAAGACGCATAGAAATGCTTCTGGAATTTTACTGTAGCAAATATGCTTAGCTACAGCTGCTTCGCTACTGCCAGAAAAGTACCTGTTCATTGCCTTCTACAGTCTATTCCATACCCACTCAAATGGTTAAGTATTACAATAATTCTGTGGGCAGTTGCATGGAATGATTAACCGATCGATTAGAATAGCGTCCTGTTTTGAATATATACCTGAGATATATGGGAATATATCTCATGGGTTGTACACGGGTTGTTTTTGTTTGTTTTCAGTACCTATAATATAATGGAATACATATTATATATTCATCACATTGTGGGCAATAATTATACGTATAGAGATTGAATTTATGTGTTTCATGACCAAATTTATAACCCATTTCTATGAAAGTTGTGTTGAAAAATGTAAATCCGTTTTACGAGGAGTTCAACTTAGACCTGTCCGTCGGAACGGAACTCGGTCGTAAGTCGAGGAGACCATGTCAAGTTGAGACTATGAGCGATCGCATAATGCAAATCTAATCAGTCAGCTAATAACTCTGTTCTTAGAACCATTATGTTTCGTAATAAGTTGAGTGGACCTGTGGGTATGAAATATAGAAGATTTTAAATAGATACTTTTGCCATAGCTAGTAAGAAGTTGATGCTACATATAATGGGCTGAAAAGTAACTTTGCAGGATAAGAAAAGGTAATTTTGTAACGTTGCTTATTTGATAGAATACGTTGTTTGACACATTTCGCAACGTGATGTTACTATATTTGAAATTTCAGCAATCGTTTTATTTGCTGCCTTTTTAACGCAAAAGTGCCATTAAATGTTTCTTTGATGTACTTTGACAAAAACATATTTTGCTTGGTGAACGCAGTCCAAATGACACATTATGCCACCTTGCTTCTTTTCTCATCCATATTTCAGTGAAGGCCCCGTTTTCAATCACCATAGATTGCGGGTCTTTCATTTGTGACTTGCTGGGAAAATATCCCCATGTAAAAATTTTTGTCTCTTTGCAAGAAACAGGAGTTTTTTTCATTTAATTTAATTTTCACGAATTTTAAACATATTGAGCACTTAGAACATAGTTTTGCCATGCAATTTAATTCTTTTAACCGACCTGTTCGGTGCGACTCCATGACATTTTAGTTATTAATTTAAGTTCATTATTCTTACGCGCAGTATGGTTGAAATTCGATCTGGTGCCGTAAAACTGTAACTAAACTTAACTAAACGAAAACTCAATGTTTATTTGCATTATGTTGTATTAAAATCTAACAGCGTTTAAAGCCTAAAACGTTCATGACTTGAATGCAGATTATTCATTTTCGTTGTGATGCGAATTGCCATGAATATTATAGCACTAAAATTTATATGTCACTTTATCATGCATTCAATTCTATATAGTTATAATTTTTTTAATATTGTAATAAGCTTTAACCTTTCCGACCCCAATTTTTCATACTGAAAATTTATCTATGAAGAGTAGTTTAATTTAATGTTGACATACTAAAATAAGTACACTATGAGTTTAAAGTTTTTAACCTTCCCCGTTTCCTGGAAATAACCTGGGACAATATGTCTCAATCATATAGTCGACTGTGACTAATTCAGTAAACATCTGTAAAACTATCTTTCCTACCATAAGATTAGAATGTCAGGGAAACAACTTTACAGCTTCGTAACAATAATCTTGTTACGAAGACAGCAGAAACACATGTCCGTCATGAGCAATCTGAGAGTGCTTCCAAGTTTCTTTAATCATACTTTTATTCTCTAATTCCTTACGAAGACTGAAAACATAAAAACCCATGTAAAAAAAAACAATACGGAATGAAGTCTAATCCCTGGGACGTATATGATTGCCCATCAGGACCGAAAGGTTAATGCAGAGCGTTCATTTTCATTGTGATGCAAAATAATATGAATGTTATAGCATTCAAATTTATATATTAATTTATCATGCATTCAGTTTTTATAGTCATAATTTTTAAAAATTGTTATAAGCTTTAAAGTAACAGGTAACTGGTTGAGTAGTTTCATTTGGATTTGTCTTCTCTTCCTACCGTCCAAGAACGTATACCAAGAACTAGACTTTAAAACGTACAGTTATTAAACAAAACATTTTCTTAAATAATGCAGTATTGCCTTCCAACAGTGATTAATCTAAAAATGCTATTCCAACAGTGATTTATATAAAAATAAAATACCGAAAGGACCTCCTGGTATCTGCATTCAGTCAGTTATATAACCAGTTACAACAAAGCATCTCTGCCTTCAATTTCGGTTCCATTAAGGAGGTTGCTTTGAAGCGCAAATGAGTCCAAAATCGGGGAAGGCCAACTGTAGACTCAGCCCCAACCCCCATCATAATTTAAACTTAGGGGAACGAATACTTAGGGCGGCATTGCGAAAAATTATTTCTAGATCTGTTATCTTCAATTTATCCTGTTTTCAACCTACGGTGAATTTGTTCAGTCAATCTACGTTCTATAGCGAAAAAATTGTGTCGAATCTTCTGGACGTTGAATGAGTGAATGAAAAATTCCTGTTTCCTATATTAAGAGAGATAATCTGAAATAATTCTAGTCAGCTAGAAAATAAATGTTTTGGTTTTAAACTTTTTACAAGATTTTTTTAAATGAAGCTCCAAATATTTTTACACTGTAGCGCGTGCACCATTCGGAGTATACCAAGAACTAAAATAAGGTGTTAAGAATGATGAAAAAAGAGACTAGTAATTAGGCCAAATGTTATCAGAAAAATAAAACCTGAATATAAGAATGCATCTCATGAATATAAGTTTAATAAGCCCTTCCTTAAATGTTTATAAATATGATTTGCAAATAATTCCACATCAAAACACAGGAATTTATCGCTTATTTCTGAAACTTTCATCAAAGGAATTTTGAATTACTTGAAAGTTGATAGGCGAAATGGATTAGTTTTCCTTATTAAACTAAAAATAATGATTCATTCACATTTTTAAATTTACTTTGTAGACACTCTTCCATTTATTCGTGGTAAAGGAAGTGTTTAAAAAATTAAGATTCCTCCCATCTTTATTTCACTTATGTGTAACACCAATAATATTTTGATATCATATTTTTAAATTCTAAACTTCATTCGAAGGATGACAGACTAACAAAAATCATTGAGAGTCATGATATGAAATCTGACTAGCATTTGCTTGTAAAAGGTAAAAAAAATGAACCGTTGAAATAAATAATTCGAATATGTGATTTAGATCTTTAGTAGGGGAATATTTGAAGCCAGATTTTATGTACTTAGAGGAATGTGGTGATTTGTGTTGATTTGAAGTTGGATGTCAAGTTGACAAATTAAAATAAATTGAATTGTCATTTGTATTTTACTTTGCAAGTTTCTGAAAAAAGAGTTAACATAATTATATTTTTTAATATTTAATTTCTAATAGATTTTCTGAATTAGAAAGTGATGGAAAGAAATCCATTAATTATTTGAATAATTGCCTTACAACTCTTTTTTTTCCAAGAAGCATTTTTCTACCAGTTATTTTCAGTTAATATTCACAATTTAGTGCACGCGTCAAGGAAATTCTCCTGTATTGATAATGCTTTTTAACAAAACCTTCAAGAAATATAAAAGGTTTGCAGCAGTTGTGTAAGTTTTGCAGTTTTATGATAGTTTAAGCATATTGTGTGCTTGAAAACATCTTATGATCTATTGCATTCTAGAATATTTTAAACCCAATAAAGTTCCTTTTTCTTTCTGTTCAATTTTTAAATCTCAGACATTCCGTTCTTTTATTCTATTTCTTCTCTTTTAAACCATAAGGGTTTGGTGTCCAAACCATAAGATCAAACACAGTTCTATATATATAGAAGATTTTAAATGAGTAAATAAAACTAATCTTGCATTCTGTATTCAGTTTCAACTAGGACAAATTGTTCTAGAGCATTGCTATCAATCAATACGAAGAAAACATATATTGAAAAAGAATTCCTTCAAAGCTATTGGACGAGAAAGGCTTTTGCAGCAAGCATTTACTCATGTCTCTATGATTGCATCAAAGCTTCTGGATATGACTTCCCTACATTGTTGCTTTAAGAGCAATTGAAATGTCTTTTAGAATTTTTTTCACTCAGTCAGGGAAACAGAAACGTTCGACTTACACAACATCCGAATTTCTCTGTTTCGAATCGGACGATTGTAGAAAAGATTCTCTTAGCACCACTTTTGCGTGGTTTCGGCTTAACGCGGTCGGACACAGAAACGTTATAATGTCAAAAAGTAATAAGCAAAATACTATATAGAACTGGAAATTTGTATTTGTTACCTTTATAACCATTGTTGTAAGTTTTAAGATTTCGGAGATTCTGTGACCACTTACCAGATTATATTTGTGAAATAAATTTGATGTGTTTTTGTTTTGCTTTTCTTAAATATTCTGCTTGAATAGTCTTGCTTAATTTAATTATACTTATGAATATTTTCATAAGAATGCGTATTATAGTTCTGAAATGGATAATCACGTTAGTGTTTAATATGTATTTGTTTAATTCATTATACAGGGTGTGCAGAAATGAAGTGACACATTTCAAAAATAAATTTTAAAAAAACTAAAAATGTTGGAACTACGAATTTTTTAAAAATGAGAGCGCATCTCAAAAGGTTTTTTAAGATAGGTAACATGCCATTTCGGTGGTCAAGGGGGTCGTAAATTATTGGAAATCAAAACTTGGTTTAGAGCCATTATCTGAGAAAATATTAAAACTCGAAGAAAAATAAAAGCATGTATATTTACGGAATTTACACTCTTTAATTTGTTAATTCACATGTAGTGTGAAAACTGAAGAGATTTCGTGATATTCAAAAAAACTAAAAAAAAAAGAAACCTGAAAACACGCATCGGCTTCTGCTGATCGGTAGCCAGTGCGTACGGAATTCTTTCGCTGCAACAAATTTAGAACGGCTTAACGCCACGTTACCTAACTGAAAAAAACTTTTTGAGATGTGCTCTTATTTTTAAAAGAACGAAGTTCCAAAATTTTTAGTGTTTTTTTTAAATTAATTTTTGAAATGTGTCACTTCACCCTGTATATCCATTGTGCAAGTGGAAATAAGGAATTTTTTCTTATTGATTATCGAAATGCAAAATGTAAAATAATATGGCATATTCTAGAAATTAATCCACAATGTAAATCAAAGGTGAAGATTATATTTTGGGGCCTTAAAAGTTACTATGAATGTTTTTTTGAATTAAATGTTTACTTACAGGCTAATGAATCAAGTCTAGCTCTGTAATAAATTCCAGAGCACAATTCCACTTGCATTTCACATTGACGTTGATTTCGTAGATGACGTGCATTTCGAATAGCTTCATAATGCAAGAAATAAGTTTCCAAATTAATTTCTTCTTCTTAACCCGTCGGCACACGCATGGGGTCTTTTTGACCCCACCCTTTCTCTTTTGCTAAAGAATTCTAGGAATTTTTAAACACTTGCCAATGTTACTTCCTGTACCTTCATAGGGGAGCTAGAAAAAGAGCATAAAAGGCCAAAACCGGTGAAACGGGTCTCTCAATTTTTACTGGGGGCGTTGGGGTCAAATTGTCCCGTACGTGTGCTAACCTTTTGGGCTATGGAAGGGTACGAACATGCGCAGAGGAGAAGAAAGGAATACAGAAAAGGGGAAAAAATGGATATAAGTTCAACTTTCCTTTTTCTTATTAAAAATCACATTTGTGCCTTAAATACAAGTTATTTTGAAGAAAAATAGTTTCTTAAACTTTCACAATATTTTATTTTTCTACAAATAGCCAATAAAATAAAGAGTAAGTGTCTAACAATTTGGGTCAAAATGACCCCGCGCGTGTGCTAACGTTCAAAAAATGGGTTCATGCTCTGAAGGGTTAAAACTTTTATTATCATTCTTCTGTTTCCTGTTTTTTATTCTATCTGCTTAAAACAAAAGTACA